>MCJB01052845.1:0-21841 GCA_002018475.1 Nicotiana obtusifolia | reverse complement strand
GCCGTCACGATATATTGCGCTACTGAACCCCCCACAGTAAGCGCTGGGTACCCAGGGAACGGGTGGCACGTCCGCCACGATAGTCATGACTCGCATTGCATTGCATCGCATTGCATTTTTGGTTGTGTTGGTGTTGTTTCCAGTTACTTCACGTTATCTATTGAGATGTTACTTGTTTTTACTGCTCCATCGTGGATTGCTTTGAGTCTTTTGTGTTTCTTACTTTCAGTCATTATTTATATTTATTACTCACTGAGTTGGAAGTACTAACATTACTCCCTGCACCATGTGTGCAGATTTAGGCGTTATCGGTTTCACCTCGAGATATTGACTACTACTATTGTCAGGGTGGTGATTCAGAGACTACGAGGTAGCTGTTGGCGTTCGCAGCCCCGTATCTCCTTTATTTTGTCGCTTTCACTTTCTTCAAACAATTGTGCCAAAGATATTGTAATAGTTATTTTATTATTAGGATTTCTTTAGTGGCTCATGACTTCGTGACACCCCGATCTGAGGGCTGTAGTCGGGATGGTCTACTATATTTTCCCGCAAATTACTGTTACTTAACCGTACTTATATTATTTTTGTATTGTTAACTATTTAAATGAGGTTTGGTTTAAATCGGCTGGCCTTGTCTTCATGAGAGGCGCCCATCACAACCGGGATGGGATTTTGGGTCATGACAATTTCTAAATCTTCATTAAGACTTTTTATCAAACATCTAATGTGCGTATTTTTTCTACAACCTCTAGTAATAGTATTTCTTCATCCAACGATTCCTCCTTTCCACCAACAAGAGGTACTACAACATCCTTCATCCACTAACTACCTTTTTAGCACCATTATAATCATCAGTGAATTCACATCACCAAATCTTACTAATTAACTCATCAAAAAATCTCTACAACACCCAATTATCTAGGTTAAGCACTTATGGCTTCTAATCACCATCCCATAAGTGCTAGTACTTATTTATTGTTCATATATTCACTAACAATCAATGCATGCAGGTTTAAGGGTGAAAGATTACCTCTTGTAGACCAAATCTTGAAAGACAACTTTTGGGGTATTCTTTAGAATTTGAAGAAATCCTATGGAATCCAATCAAAACCTTGTTGTAACTAGTGATTGAGAAGTGAAATTATCATAAAGACACACTTAAAAACTCACCTTAGGTGTGTATTGGAAGCCTTGGCCGGATGGGTGATAGAGAGAAAGCCCTAGTCTTGAAGAAATGACTTAGCCACTCTCTCTCCCCGACCTTGGGGGTATTTATAGGGTTCTTACGTGCACGATCGCGCATCTGGGCACGCATATGGCATATGTTTGGTAAGGTAAATTGTCCATAACTTTCTGTATACATATCCAAATGACAAACAGTTTGATGTGTTGGAAACTAGACTCAAAGGGCTTTAATTTTATTGGTTTATCACCACTTAAGTCTTTATAGTTTGGTAGATTCATACGTTTGAAGTCAGATCTTGTGCGAATTTATTTGAAACTTTTGCCCATTGCATATCTCTCAACTTGGCTTAGTTCTAGGGATCTCCTTAGACCCTAACAACATCCAATATACCTCCTACAACTAATATCATGATCATCTAAGTTGTTCCGGTCCATAACCTCTCGTGGAAGGCAACATGACACGGCGTGCTTATGGCCTCGGACTAATAGGAAATTTGAGGGGCCTCACATGTACACACTCATCACCTTGCATACACGGCCTACACATCCCACAATTGTCACAAGGTTAGACAAGTCACTTACCTCAAACCACGCTAAATCAATCAACTAGAACTCCTTTCCCTCGATTTTCCAACTCCGAACGGCTCGAATCTAGCAAACACAATTTCATTATATAAATATAATTCTAGGAAACTAATTTAAATAATGAATTATGATCTTAGCAAAGAATTGAAAAAACACCCCAAAAAGTTGCCCAGGGCCCGCGTCTCGGAACCCGGCCAAAATTATAAATCCGAACACCCATTCGATATCAAGTCGAACCATACAAGACCTATTCAAATCCAACCTCATTTTGCCTTTCAAAACTCAAAAGTTTAGTCTAAGAACTTCTACACTTTTTCCCCAATTTTTCCAACCCAAATCCCTAATTACGTGATAAAATCAATGATAGATTAATGGAATTTAATCAAAATCGAGTTAAGAACTCCTACCCCAACAATCCCCTTGAAAATTCCTCGAAATTTTGCCTCAAACCCAGCTCTCTAATTCCAAATGATGAAATATGAAATAAACCCTAGATTTCAAATTTAAGTTATGCTGCCCAGTTAATTACACGTCGCGATCGCGAAGAACAAAATTTCCATCAGCTCAAAAACCTTATACGCGAAAGCGGAAGACCGCCCGTGAATGCGGTGAGGAACTTTTCCAAGGTTACGCGATCGCGTGAAACAAACCCCGACCGCATAGAGCATTGCACTCACCTCCCAGACCTCCCCTTCCTTCATCGTGAACGTAGCACCACCCACGCGTTCACAGTGCACTGACCTACCAAACTTTGCGATCGCACAAGCCATATCGCGATTGCATAGCACCAATCCACACCTGCCAAATCTCAGAGCTTCGCGATCGTGACACCTCTTCTAAGATCGCATAAGAGAAAACTAGAACTGGGAGGCACCAGAACTTCAGCCATTCCTAAATGATCCAAAATGCGCCGAACAAGGTTCGAAACACACCCGAGGCCCCCAGGACCTCAATCAAACAAAAAAACAAGTCCCAAACCATCATATGAACCTACTCGAAGCGCCAAATCATATCAAACAACACTAGAATCACGAGTCGCGCATGGAAGCAAGCCTAAGAACTTATGAACTTTCGAATTCTGAAACCAATGCCGATTCATAGCAAAACAACACCGATTGACACCAAATTTTGCACACAAGTCATACATGACATTATGAACATATTTCATCTTTCGTAATCGGAATCCGACCCCGATACCAAAAAGTCCCCTCCCAGTCAAACTTCCCAAAATCTTCCAACTTTCCAACTTTCCAACTTTCGCCAATTAATGCCTAAACGACCTACGGATCTCCAAATAGACATCCGGACACGCTAATAAGGCCAAAATCACCCTACGAAGCTATTGGAACCGTTAAAACTCCATTCCGGAGTCATCTTCACACGAAGTGAAACTGCAGTCAACTCCTACGACTTAAACTTCCAACTTAGGGACTATGTGTCCCATATCATTCCGAAACTCTCCCTAACCCGACACCAAGCACCCGGGCAAGTCACATAACCACAATATAACTTAGAGGAAGCATAATTTAGGGGACCAAGGCTAAAATACTCAAAACGACCGACCGGGTCGTTATATTCTCCCCCTCTTAAAACAAATTTTCGTTCTCGAATGAGTATAGAGACATACCTAAAGTGGTGAAAAGACGAGGATAATGGCTACGCATATCATGCTCGGTCTCCCAAGTCACCTCCTCGACTGGATGACCCCTCCATTAAACCTTCACTAAAGCAATATTCCTCGACCTCAACTTTCGAACCTGCCTGTCAAAAATGGCCACCAGCTCCTCAACATAAGACAAATCCTTGTCCAACTGGACTGAGCTAAAGTCTGACACATGAGACGGATCTCCATGATACTTTTGGAGCATAGAAAGATGGAACACTGGATGAACTGCAGCTAGACTAGGTGATAGTGCAAGTCTTTAGGTCACCTCTCCAACCCTCTCAAGAATCTTAAAAGGTCCGATATACCTAGGGCTCAGCTTGCCCTTCTTCCTGAACCTCATAGCACCATTCATGCGAAACCCGAAGCAAGACCCGCTCCCCAACCATGAATGCAATGTCGCGAACCCTCCTATCTGCATAACTCTTCTGTATGGATTGGGCTATACAAAACTGATCTTGAATCAATTTAACCTTCTCTAAAGCATCTTGAACCAAGTTTGTACCCAGTAGTCTCCCTTCGCCCAGCTCAAACCAACACACCAGAGATCGGCATCACCTGCCATACAAAGCCTCATACGAGGCCATCTGAATGCTCGAATGGTAATTGTTGTTTTAGGAAAACTCCACGAGCGGCAAGAACTGATCGCAAGAACCTCCAAACTCCATCACACACGCACGGAGCATATCTTCAAATATCTAAATAGTGCGCTTGGGTTGCCCATCTGTCTGAGGGTTAAATGTTGTACTCATCTCCACCCGCGTGCCTAACTCATGCTGAACAGCGCTCCAAAACCGCGATGTAAACTGCGTTACTCAGGTCAAAGATGATAGATACTCATGAAGCCTGACAATCTTGCTAATACAAACCTGAGCCAGCTGCTCTGAAGAATAAGTAGTCACCACTAGAATGAAATGAGCTGACTTGGTCAACTTGTCCACAATCACCCAAACTACATCGAACTTCCTCTGAGTCCGTGGGAGCCAAACAAAAAAATCCATAGTAATCCGCTCTTATTTCCATTTTGGGATCTCTAACCTCTGAAGCAATCCACCAGGCCGTTGATTCTCATACTTCACTTGCTAACAGTTTTGGCATCGGGCTACATATTCCGCTATGTCCTTTTTCATCTGCCTCCACCAATAGTGCTGCCTCAAGTCCTGATACATCTTGGCGGCACCTGGATGAATGGAGTACCGCGAACTGTGAGCCTCTTAGCAAGCCATCTACACTGGGCACACATAGCCTGCCCTGCATCCATAATATACAGTCATCTCCAATAGCGACCTCTTTGGCATCATCATACTTAACCGTGTCCTTGAGGACAAGCAAATGGGGGTCGTCATACTGATGCTCTCTAATACGATCAGAAAGAGAAGATCGAGAAACCACACAAGCCAAAACTCGGCTCGGCTCAGAAACATCTAGTCTAACAAACTGGTTGGCCAAGGCCTGAACATCCAAGGCTAATGGCCTCTTTGCTACCTTTAGATATGCTAAGTTGCCCAAACTCTCCGACTTGCGACTCAAGGCATCAGCCACCACATTGGCCTTCCCGGGTGTATAATGACGATATCATAGTCTTTAAGCAACTCTAACCACCTCCGCTGCCACAAGTTAATATCCTTCTATTTGAATAGATGCTGAAGACTCTAGTGGTCGGTAGACCTCACAAGGGACACCGTACAAATAGTGCGGCCAGATCTTCAAGGCATGAACAATAGCTGCTAACTCGAGGTCGTGGACAGGATAGTTCTTCTCATGCACCTTAAGATGTCTAGACGCATAGGCAATCACCCTACCGTCCTACATTAACACTACGTCGAGACCAATATACAACGCATCATAGTACACAGTATAAGACCCCGAACACGAAGGCAACACCAACACTAGGGTGATAGTCAAAGCTTTCTTGAGCTTTTGAAAGCTTTCCTCACACTCCTCGGTCCACCTAAATGAAGCACCCTTCTGGGTTAGTTTGGTCATAGGTGCAGCAATAGACTAGAAACTCTCAACAATTTGACGCTAATACCTCGCCAAACTAAGCAAACTCCAGATCACCGTAGCAGAAGACGGTCTAGGAGAATGTTGCACTGCTTCAATCTTCTTCGAATCTACCATGACCTTCTCACTGGACACTACATGACCCAAAAATTCCACCGAATCAAGCCAGAATTCACACTTTGAAAATTTTGCATATAGCTTCTTTTCTCTCAATGTCTGGAGCACGATCCTCAAGTGCTGCTCATGATCCTCCTGGCTCCGGGAGTAAACCAGAATGTCTTCAATAAACACAATGACGAATGAGTCAGGATAGGGCTAAAATAGACTTTTCATCAAGTGCATGAATGTATTGGGGTGTTGGTCAGCCCAAAAGACGTCACAAAGAACTCATAATGACCATACCAAGTCCCAAAGGCAGTCTTCGGGATGTCTGGCTCCCGAATCTTCAAGTGATGATAGCCTGAATGCAAGTCAATCTTATAGAACACTTTGGCACCTTATAGCTGATCAAATATTTCATCAATACGTGGCAATGGATACCTATTCTTCACTGTAACCTTGTTCAACTAGCGATAATCAATACACATACGCATATAACCATCCTTCTTCTTTACAAATAAGACAGGAGCATCCCAAAGCGATACACTAGGCCGAATGAAGCCCTTATGAAGCAAATCTTGCAACTTCTCCTATAACTCTTTCAACTCTGCTGGGGCCATACGATAATGTGAAATAGAAATGGGCTGAGTGTCCGATAACAAATCAATGCCAAAATCGACATCCCTGTCAGGCGGTATGCCCGAAAATTTCATCAGAAATACATGTGGATAATCCCTCACTACTGGAACTGACTCCACGGTAGGAGTATCAACACTCACATCCCTCATGAAAGCTAGATAAGCATTACACCCTTTCTTAACCATACGCTGAGCCTTTAGAAATGAGATAACCCTACTAGGAACATAATCTAAAGCACCTCTCCACTCTATCTGTGGTAATCCTGGCATAGCCAGTGTCACGGTCTTGGCGTGACAATCGAGAATAGTATGATAGGCCGACAACCAATTCATGCCCAAAATAATACCAAAATCTACCATATTGAGCAGCAATAGATCGGCTCTGGTCTCAAAACAACCAAGAACAACTAAACACAACCGATACACACGGTCAACAATAATAGAATCTCCCAAAGGTGCGGACATATAGACAGGATAACTCAATGAATCACGAGATATACCCAAATATGGAGCAAAATAAGACGACACATAGGAATAAGTGGAGCCTGGATCAAATAAGACTGATGCATCTCTATGATAAACTGGAACAATACTTGTGATAACTGAGTCGGATGCAACTGCCTTCGTCCTAGCAAGAAGAGCATAATATCTGGCCTGGCCTCTCACTCTAGTGCAACCTCTACTTGTTTGACCTCCACATCTAGTTGGCTGTGCAAGTGGAGTGGCAACTGGTGCGGCGACCATGGATTGAGAAGCCTGAGGAACCAGTGGATTACGCGGAGCCTGAGTAGTCGGTGGAGGTGCATCCCTCCTGAGTCTGGGCAATCCCTCACCATATGACGAGTGTCACCACACTCAAAACAAGCTCTTGGAGTACGTGGTTGATGTGGCTGGCTCGGGCCTGATCGGCGGGACTGACCACTAAAAGTACCCCGTGAAGGAGGTGCACTAGATAATGGTGGTACATAATAGGGAGCTTGAGGCCTAGGAGTGGCCGGAATATCACCGGAAGCTGGAAGTGCTGAATGAACAGGGCGACTCATATAGCCCTGACTATGACGAGCTGCAACTGGGGCACGGGTATCACTATATGTGCCAGAATCTCGAGGCCTCTTGGCCTCCCTCTCCTCTCTCTCCCGATTCCGCATACCCTCAAATCTCCTAGCGATCCCCACTACCTACTGGTATGCGATGTCCATCTCCAACTCTTGGGCCATGCTAAATCTGATACTTGGGTTAAGCCCCTCGATAAATCGACGGACTCGCTGGTGCATGCCTAGCCAAACCACTGAACAGGACCGCATACTCTAACACGGTCATAGAACCCTGACGCAACTGCTCAAACTATGCGCGTCATGCATCTCTGAGACTCTGGGGAGAAAACTCCCTCAAGAACATATCCGAGAACTGAGTCCAAGTGAGTGAAGCTACCTCGGCCAGACTACCCAACTCATATGATTGCTACCAATGATAAGTTTCTCCCTTAAGCTGGAACATAGTGAAAACAACCCCACTAGACTCCACAATACCCATAGTACGGAGGATACGATGGCACTCCTCAAGAGAACCCTGGGCATCCTCTGAAGCTAAGCCGTTGAAGGTAAGAGGGTGGTACTTCTTGTACCTCTCGATCCTTCTGCTCCCTCTCAGAAACTGTTGCCCTAACCTCGGGCTGAACTAGGGCGACTGGCTGCACTGGTATGACCTCTAGGACCTGGTCAACCTGGACCCGCTACTCTAGGGTGCGGGAGGCGGGAGTTTGTTCTCCTCCCCTGACCTGAGATGTGGCAGGAGCAAGTGGGAACAACCCTGCCTGAGATAAAGTGCTGAACATGCTCAGAAACTGGGTAAGAGTCTTGGAGTGGTGGTGCAGTAACAGGCGTCTCAGGTGCCTACTCTCTAATTAGAGCTATTGGTGGCTCCTCTATAGCAGTTCCTGTAGGTGCTTTGGCTACAGCACGTGGACATCCTCGGTCTCTAACCCGCCCTTGGCCTCTCGCAGCTCTAGTAGGGGGTGTGGGAGTTTGTTATCTAATCCGGCTGTACGTGTCCTCACCATCTGTGAGAGAATAGAATGATAGAAATTTAGAATTCCGAAGTCAACAATTTCGCACGATAAGGAATCAAAGAAGTGAAGATTTTTCCTAACAGTTCCATAGCCTCCTGAAAATAAGTACAGACGTCTCCGTACCAATGCGCGAGACTCTACTAAGCCTGCTTGTGACTCATAATACCTATGAACCTAGAGCTCTGATACCAACTTGTCACAACTCCAAATTTCTTCCATAGAATGTAGTGACAATACCTAGTCTCTAAGACTAGGTAAGCCTAGAAATATGTGGAAACATTTAATAAAACATAGAATTTCAAAACTCCAAAAATTTCACAAATCGAATCTATAAACACAAGGCGTACAACTCCCCAAAATCTGGTGAAATATAAGTCATAAGCTCTAGATACAGTGCCAGACAACCCTATACATCACTGTCTATAGAAGTATAAAGATATAAGGAAGAACAGGATAGAAGGGGACCCCGAGGCCTGCAAACGTGTGCAGGTGTACCTTGAAGTCTCCGATACCAAGCTCAGCGCGCTAGTGCTGGTACTGATAAGATGTACCTGGATTTGGTCAAAAACATGCGCAGAAGCGTAGTATGAGTACATCACAACGGTACGCAGTAAGTGCCAAGCCTAACCTCGGTAGAGTAGTGACAAGGTCGGCCAAGGCCCTACTGGAGATAATAAGAAAATAAGATAGAGGACATAACAATATAATGAAAATGACAAAGGAAGTGAAACAAAAACGAATCCACAAAAATTTTACAACACGGAATCAAGGCAGTTGATACAACACGAAAGGAAAACTACAATTTTACATGTTAAGAAAACAACAACCAAAACAAATACAGCAAATAGAGAAAGGTCAACAGGAGGCCCTACCGAGGTACCGCCTCTTAGTCCAAATCATAACAGTAACTCACAGTCTTTCCTTATATCACCGCGAGAGCCTTTACATTTAGTTTTAAAAATCATTTTTCCGAAATAGCACCCCGCGTTTTAGCTCACCTTATCACACCGTATGGCTTCTAGTAGTTCCCCTACTAGCCACGCGTATCAAGCCCACAATATCTCACCGCATGCGCTTCAACACCCAGACCTTATACCACCACATGCGCATCAATAGTAACAACGGCACGGCAGAGGCCTCGTGCAAACAACCAAGCAATCCTCTAAACAATAACACAAATGCCAAAACATGACAACTCAATAAAATGATATTTCACAACTTACACTTTGCCACAATAGAACCACGGCCTTTGCAACTCAATACAAAACTCAATAGCAAGATATTTCAAGGATAGCAAATTTCAAGTAAAGAATCCCACAGTTACATAATGAATACAAAATTAAGAAAGCAAGTAGTTCAACTAAAAATGGAGTACAAGTTACAAATAAGAGATAAGACAAGTAGACATGTGAAATTAGACTAAACATGGTGACTATAACATGCTAAAGTAACTCAATTAAAGCACGAAAAGGAAACCATGTAGCTAAAAATCGAAATCTCAACATTTAGCCCATGTACACACTTGTCACCTTGCATACACGGCCTCCACTTCTCCCTATTTTCACAATAATACCAACTACTAAGGGGAATTTCCCCCACACAAGGTTAGACAACTCACTTACCTCAAAACACGCTATATCAATCAACTAGAAGGCCTTTCCCTCAATTTTCCAACTCCGAACAGCTCGAATCTAGCTAAAATAATTTCATACTATAAATATAACTATAGGAAACTAATTTAAATAATAAAATTATGATCTTAGCAAAGAATTAAAAAATCGCCCAAAAAAGTCGACCCGGGCGCACTTCTCGAAACCCGACCAAAATTATAAAATCCGAACACCCATTGGATATCGAGTCCAACCATATAAGAATTATTCAAATCCGACCTCACTTCGCCTTTCAAAAATCAAAAATTTAGCCTAAGAACTTCTACACTTTTTCCGCAATTTTTCCAACCCAAGTCCCTTATTACATGATAAAATCAATGATAGATTAGTGGAACTTAATCCAAATCGATTTAATAACACCTACCCAACAATCCCTCAAAATTTCTCCTCAAACCCAGCTCTCTAAGTCTAAATGGTGAATTATGAAAGAAGCTCTCAATTTCAAACTTAGGTTCTGCTGCCCAGTTAATTACACATCGCGATCGTGGCAATTCCCTCGCGATCACGAAGAACAAAATTTCCATCAGCTTAAAAACCTTATATGCGAACGCGGAAGACTGCTCGTGAAAAAAAAACCATATACGCGAATGCAAAAAACTGCTCGCGAACTCGGTGAGAAAATTTTCCAAGGATACGCAATCACGTGAAACAAACCGTGACCGCATAGAGCATTGCACCCACCTCCCAGACCTCCCCTTCCTTCGTCGCGAACGCGGCACCACAAACGCGTTCGCGATACACTGACCTACCAAGCTTCGCGATCGCACAAGCCATATCGCGATTGTATAGCACCAATCCACATCTGCCAAATCTCAGAGCCTCATGATCGCGATCGCGACCCCTCTTTCGCGATCGCATAAGAGGAAACTAGAACTGGGAGGCACTAGAACTTTAGCCATTCCTAAATGATCTGAAATGCCGAACAAGGTTCGAATCACACCTAAGACCCTCGGGACCTCTATCAAACATACCAAAAAGTCCTAAAACATCATACGAACACGCTCAAAGCATGAAATCACATCAAGCAACACTAGAATCACGAGTCGCGCATCAATTCAAGCCTAAGAACTTATGAACTTCCGAATTCTGAAACCAATGCGGATTCATACCAAAACAACTCCGATTGACACCAATTTTTTCACACAAGTCAACATGATATTAAAGACCTATTCCAACTTCCGAAATCAGAATCCGACCCCAATATAAAAAAGTTGACTCCCGGTCAAACTTTAGAAAATTCTTCCGACTTTCCAACTTTCGCCAATTAATGCCGAAACGACCTACAGACCTCCAAATCAAAATCCAGACACGCTCCTAAGACCAAAGTAACCCTACGGAGCTATTGGAACCGTCAAAACTCCATTTCGGAGTCATCTTCACACAAGTCAAACTACGGTCAACTCCTATGATTTAAACTTTCAACTTAGGGACTATGTGTCCTATATCATCCCGAAACTCGCCCGAACCCGACACCGAGCACCCCGACAAGTCAAGTAACCACAATATAACATAGAGAAAGCATAATTTAGAGGACTGGGGCTAAAATACTCAAAACGACCGGCCGGGTCGTTACAATATGCACCTCACCAGTTCATCCATAGCCCCCTCTTACTATGCACCTATGCGTTTCACAGACCGTCCATAGTGCTCACCTAATCCTTGTGCTGACTATGCGCCCCACCAGTTTGTCCATAGCCAACCTTTACTAGGCACCTATGGGTTTCATAGATCGTCCATAGGGCTCACCTAATCCTTGTGCTGACTATACGCCCCACCAATCCGTCCATAGCCAACCTTTACTAGGCACCTATGCATTTCATAGATAGTGCATAGGCTTCATCTATACTATGCACCTATTTGTTTCATAGGTCGTCCCTAGGGCTCATCTATACTATGAACTATGCGTTTCAAAGACCGTTCATAGGGCTCATAACACATTATTATGTACATGATTATATGTAAGCTCAAAGCGACATAAGTAACATTACATTTAAGGTCGTAAGTTCCCAGATCATTGGAATACTTCATGTTCATGCTTATCTTGGAGAAACACAACTTATTACTTTAGCACATGTATGGTGAATCAATGAGTAAATTTCAATAGCGCATGGACCCAATTCCTTTTCTTTAAGGTTCATCATCATTGCATAGGACATCTCTCTTTCATCTCAGTATTTTGTCATCTAAAGGTCATTAGCTAAGTTCATGATTCTTGGGGACTTAACATCAAGCTCGTTTGCATTTATTATTTTAGAAGCATACATACTATGATTGAAATCATTGGAATGCCTTAATTTCATATGTCATGCTTATTTGTAAACTTGAATCTCTATAACATTTCCATGAGTCATCACCAAACCTTAAAGGTATTTAAAACATTAGTAAGAATTGCTGCAACCACACGAGTAATAAGAGCTTAAGACAGTTAGAATTTATATAAAAAGGGGGAACATAGAAATCGTGCTTGAAGCACGAGTTGGACTCATAAGCTTTCAAGAAGTCAATCGTACTCGAATTATTTTCTAGTGATGAATACTGAGATGACAATCGAATCATGACTTGAGTATGTATACATTATATAAGTAATCCTTTCGAGGCAATTTAACATAGAGAATATGAACTTGAATAAATGATGCTTGGGGGTTCATGAGGGATTCATGGAATCTGATTCTACGAAAGAAGTTTAACCAACGTACCTTGCTTGAGCTCTCCTATAAGGCCCTGTAAAATTTCACCAAGGAATTTAAGCTTTCATGGTGCCGAGGTAGGCTAATGTGTTTGAAGATTGTAGAAAACGAGCCATTGTATGGACTCTTATGGGTTGTGTAATGCATTGGGAGTTGGAGGAAAATTGTTACAGAACATACTGTTTCTACGGTCCATTATGCGACTGTAGAATTACTTCACGGACTGCAGATCCGCCGTGGAGTGGAACAGAAAAGGGGCAAATTTTTAAAATTGTTTTTGCTGGCCACATAATGATTCTGTTGGCCGCATAACGATTATGCTATCGCGAAATTGCATCACAGAATGGACCAAACGTAACAAAAAATTTAAAAATTATTTTGTGGCCATTCTGCTAGCCGCATATCCATTCTGTTGGCCACATATCTATTCCGCTGGTCACATATTCGTTCTGCTACCATAGAACTGCACCAATAATTGATTTCGGGGGTCATTTTTGGAAAAATAATTTCCCGACCCCAATTTGATTAAAAGCCCTTGGGCCTCATTTTGGAGAAAATATCTAACAATTTTAAAGAGAAGTGTGAGTATTTTAGAGAGAGAGGGAGAAGGCCTAGCCATTCTAATCATCCATTCTTGCCCCAATCTTCAAGAATCATGGAAGCCACTCAGTAGACCATTATCTATCCGGGTAAGTCCTTCTCCTAAGTTTCATGTAAGAGGTTATGGGTTTAAGTATGTTGTGGGGTTGGGGATAGGCCATGCATATGCTAATAGGTGGTAGTATGTGGGATTATTGAATTGTTCCGGGTAGTTTCTTGTTGAAATTGGTTGAGGGAGGAAGGAATTACCATTGTAGAGCTTTGTACTAGGTTTTGCATAATAGGTGTTCGACAAAATTCCCAGGAGAGTTATATCATGAGAATCCTTCTAACTAGTATCTAATTTTCGCTATCTTTCTATAGATTGATATTGCTAGAAGTGGTGGTACGTTGTAGTAACCTAAGGAAAGCTCAAGAAAGGTATGTTGGCTAAACTTCTCTCTTAGAATAAAATTCCATGATGTTCTCGTAAGTTTCTAGTATGGTTGGCCAAGGTTCCTAATTCCCATGTTAGGAGTTGTTCCTAATAATTTCGATTTTCCCAAGTAAGTGTTATGTTGAAAGATGTACATACTCAAAACGTGTCCCAATTATTCCTATATCATCATGATCTCCTTCAGGAATGAGCTCGACTGTTGTTTAGGTGTTAAAATGTCATAACTTCAATTCATGTTTCAAATGAAAATTCACTATGCTCAATTTGGAAAGAAAACTCAACGCACTTAAGACTCATATTGCTCATATACATATTTGAGGTCTTGATTCCAAATGCCCTTAATTGTTGATAACCTATGATGATGTTTAAAAGATGTGCGAATGGGATGTAAAACGTGACCATGGTAGTTGTAATCAGTACAATTGATTTATATTCGTGTTTCATTTGTAAATCACCACACTTTCCTTTATAAACATTTCCAATGTGACTAGAGTTCTTACATACTCATGAGTTGAAATTGTGTATTGCCCCTTTTTGGGGAAAAGTATTTCAAGCATAAGCGGTGTATCGCTCGTTTATGGTTTTAACTCATGCTTCAATTGCTAGTCATTTTTCTCCATATCTAAAAATGAATCTATATTGTTTAAAAGCCTTTATTACTTATGAACCTAAAGTTATGATTTTCGGAATATTCTATATGTTGATGTTTATGATGATGATTCTTGGAAAGCAGATAAATGAAAATGTGGAAAATGTGATACGAACATCGTGCCATGAAAAAAGAATCATATGTATGGCCGAGGAAGCCAATGAGATAATGATGTTGTGAGTAGTTGAAAGTACTAACAAAGCTATATATGTGAAAGGTTTTGAGGTGAATGTATTTGTACTTCTGTTTCCCTTGCGTGCGAAACAAAAAAATATTTTGGGAGTATTATTAGCAAACCGAGGAAGGGTGGGTCGAAACGGCCCACACGCAAAAAACTACACGTGCCAATGTAGGAGTGGATTGTGATTATTCCCCTTATTTGGGATGAGATTGAAATATTGACATGGTGAGATTATTACCCTTAATTGGGATAAGATTGATGATTGTGAATTGGAAATGATGAAGTCGACCCACACGGCATATGTGGGAAGAGGGCCTAGCCGATCGGGTGGAGATCGGACGCCATGTCGCACGCATGGTGGTTCTTACTCTTGGTAATACCTTTCTTTTGCGTCACATGTCAATCTACATTTTTTGTGGAGAGATGGCCTAGCCGATCGGGCGTGATCGGACTCCATGCTAAAAAACATGGTGGTATATCAGTGCTAATGATCTCCAAACAAAAATAATATTATTTCGTATTTTGAAAATTATTATGTTTTAACTTGGCATTCGGATATTATTGATTGTTACTTGTTGCTTCCATCGTTTTCCCTTTCTTATATTGGCATTTTATTTCCAACAAGGACATTTAGCTTCATATACTAGTACTATTCCACATATACTAATATCCCTTTTTCTGAGGGTGCTGCATCTTGAATGGATGCAGGTGGTCCGTCAGTGGGTAGCTTTGATCCTCGTTAGCAGTTACTCTCAACTCAGCAGGTTTTGGTGAGCCCTACTCTATTCCGGGCCTTATGTCACTTGACATTGTATTTGTGTTTTGAGGTATAGGCGGGGTCTTATTGCCGGCACTTCCATACTACTCTTCTATTGTACTTAGAGGCTCCGTAGACATGTTGTGGGTGGTGTGCGATGTTGGGTAATGAGTTAGAAGTGTTGGTATTTGGCAAATATGTTTTTCCCTCATAATTATGAACTTGTATATTTTGAAAATTGTAAAATGAATATCCTTTGAGTAATGGAAAAAGAATGGGGGACATTTTACCCTTTTCATGCTTATCTCTTGTTAATGGTTCTTTTATTGTTATTGGGTAAGGTTGGGTAGAAGGCATCAAGTCTCAGTTGAGCGTCGGTCGCGCTCCCTAAGGTCGGGGCATGACAAGCTTGGTATTAGAGTCTAAGGTTTTAAAGTGTCCTAGGATGTCTCGAAGCCGTGTCTAGTAGAGTCCTTCTTATTGGTGTGTTGTCGACCACATCTATAACTAGGAGGCCACATGGACATTTAGGAATGTCACCCTTTTTTGATACTCCAGATCGTGCGATAAAGCTTAAGATAGGAAGTTAATTTCCTATTCATGTCTCATTTTCCAGATGAGTAACCCACTATTTCGAAGCAACAAGGAGGGACTAAAAGAACTAGTTGCTAGGGGAAGTGCCCTTAATCCTATTAATGGTACGCGCCACCGGATCGTATGGTGAGAGCACCTAAGAAACTGTTACCTTAATTAGTATTTGCAGAAGTGACAGGGTTTGTCGCCAGATGGGACACGAAAGGACCCTTTTTGATAATGGCCACATGCGTCATCATGCTGCCGTCATCCATCAGCAAGACGTTTTTAGGTTATCTGATTTGACGCTTCGAACTTCGTGTCATGTTAATAAGTGTGTTCTCACTTAACTTAATCTTGAAAAGCGGCGGCTCATATCATTTCTTGTCATTACTCTCCAAAAAACGAGGGGACTATCTGTATGGGGTCGGATACGACCAAGCACATAAGAAACACCGGTCTTGGGTTACGATTATCGGTGTAACTTAAGGTCGGTCTCCTATAGATCGAGGCCGGCATTTCGAGAAGGGAAGTTCGAAGTCTGGCATCATCGGGTTAAAGTTCAAAGCCAAAGTATTCGAGATAAGGTAGTCGAGACCGATCTGGGTAGAGCATCTTATGGTAAAAATATGAGATTCGCATAATGGAAGAGCCGGAAATCTCGTGGCATGTAATTATCTCGGCGGGAATCACGGCCCAAATTAGCAAAGACGTTGAACCCAGTAATTTTAAGGATCTTTTACCCTGTAATTAGGTCTTTTACCTTGTATAGAATTCGTCTCCCCTCCTATATAAAGAATTCAACTCTATTGTATACGACACAACATACGATCAATATAACAGTTAGCATATTTTGACTATCCTCTTCATAAAATATTTATTTCATTACTGTTCATATCGTCACAGCAAAATTACTCAACTTTGGTGGTTTGTTTATTCTTTCATTCATTTAAATCAGCCTTTATTTATCATTTATTCTTTAATTGTATTAGACCAAGTCACGTATCCTTAATACCACGTACAAATTCAATTGTTGCCCGTAGTTTAGGCTAAAAAGAAACGAAGGAGGGTTGTTGGTACCCATAAGCCGGATTGTTTGATTTGTAAGACGCCACTTGGGTTTGTGTTTATGACTCTTGAAATATGTTATGGTTGTGGAAAGAGGGGACATAAGAAGAACAAATGCCTTAGGTTGTGTACACCTAGCTCGGTTTGCCGATATGCGGGAGGGAACATTTGACATCATGTTGTGAATATGCTCAAGAGCGTGTTAGGGGTAGTAGGCTTGGGAAATTCCAAAAGTCCATACAACAAGCCGGTACAGAGATTGTTAATCCCGTCACGGGGTCATAGAGGAACGATAGGGGGAATGTTTATGATGTATACAAAAAGGGTAAAAACCAGGTCAGTGGGGCGAGTCAGTACAGCGAACTTCATCCTCATTGCAAGAAGTGTAGGAGATATCATTCGAGGGTATGTCACTATGGTACACTTGTATGTTATAGATGTGGAATCAAGGGGCATCAGTTAAGGCGCTTCACCGTCAACCTAAAGTCACCAAGTAAGTCACTCCTTAGTACATCATTATGAACACCACATACTTTTCCGTGTCGTATATGTACATCTACATTGAAGAGCCAACATAGATTTGGTCTCAATAACACACTGAATCACAAGACGTTGCATGTACCTACTCTTTGAATGAGATGCATTATTCGTGAAGCCTCTTTATCACAATTCTCTTACTTACAATCCCTTGAGGAATTGAGTTCTATAACTATTTCGTTAGCCCTAGGCTAATACTTTCGACTTGCTTCCCTAAATTCTCAAAAAGGGACTATATTTGATGAATTTCTTATAGAACCTTTTGATTCAAATGGATTACATCTGCTCACTTATGCATGCACCATCGTAACATTTACCTACATGGCATCGAATCTCATGTAAAAAAGGTATCCTAGCGTGAGATCTTTCTTAAGTCACACTCTTTCTCCCTCCCATGTGTATGTGGCTCTTATGGTTTGAACAGTCATTTTACTCCCCTTGTGAACATTATCATGAACTATTTTCACTGTCTAGTAACAAAATAGCATATCTCACCGCCTATCATATGTGTACATGTCAATTGAAATAGTCAGTTGTCCGTATAAAGTTTCTTGGAAATTTGAAATTTTCACAAATTCGTCATAGGAAGATCTTTTGATTGCCAATCTCAGTATAACTTTCAATCCACCTAGATCATACCTCAGTGAGTAACTCACCTCGTTCCTAGTATTGTAGCGGCTCATGACATGGCGGGGTACTGCAACTTGAGAATTGTTATAGTAGGAACGTGCCTAGTTCATAACAAGTGTTCGGTTCCTCTTTACACCTCTACCGCGTGTTCTGACTGTGCTCCTCAGTGAATTCATTGTGCTAGTTTCCTGACATTTGTTGGATAACCATGAGAGATCGTGTCCTTCTATGTATAACTATAACACTCCATGTCTCGTAGGATTCTTAAGGGGCTCTCTATTAAGTTGAATGCACCTTTGGGGTTATCATAGCATCATGTCTGCTTCTCATGTTTTTCCCATCCTTCGGTAGCATATGGGTACTTTTCAAGTCATAAAATCCATGGCAAACTCATTATGAACATTCGCAAACCTTCCATGATTATCTTATAGTGTCTCCCTGGGTTCCGTTATCTTTAATACTCGGGTTCTAGAATTATTTACTATGCCATCATGTGCTGGGAGTTTACTATCCTTAATATTCCAAATCCCTGGACGGATATGGGATTTGTTTGCCTTTCTCCTCGGAGCATCATATTAACCATTAGAACCTCTCTAACCAATGCATGAATTTATCTCAACATTAAGATGTCCTAGCTAAATTGTTTCACTCGTGTATGGTTGAAGTTAAATAGCCTTACCGCGACCTTTTCCTCCCCACTTCAGGTGGATGTTTTAGATTTGGCACATATCACGAACATATTGATTTGAAAGACAGGTTTATCACATCTCTAGTCCTCTCATATAGGATCAACTATCGGGAACGGGTTAAGTTGCCAGAATAAGAGCCTTACAAGTGTTCAAACTCCTTTACAACCTGGTAGGCTTGGGGCGTAGTTTCCTTGTGTCAAATACTGTTAAGAGCATAACGCAACTTCATGTGTTTTTGGAACCTCTATCATATTCATGGTGCAATACTCTTCTCATTTCGAGTTAAATCGATTTTCCCTACGCTTAAGAAAGCAACTAGTGTGACGTACTTGGCTATTTCTCCTTAAGGCTTACTATTGCCGAACAAGGCACATAGGGGATAAAATAATTGATACCGTCCCCTTAATAACTCATCATCCTCTAACAGTAACTGATGTTAACGTCTTTATCCTCCCGATCATGCCTCCCATATATCACGTGTCTAAATGACTCACTTTTTTACATCTTAGGATCATGTACATGATTTCACTACAAGAAAAAGTCTTATTTGCGACCAACATTCAGGGACAAGTTAATAATCCCATCCCTAAAAGTATATTTATTGGGATGAGATTATATTGTGGTCCTTAATTTTGTATTCTACTGCGAAGGTACTAAATCTGGTCCCAAAAGAAATTAGCAACTGATCCCAAATTATAATTGAGGGGCATGAGCGGGAGAGTGTGCCGCCAAATATAATATTAAAAATATTTAAAAAATTTAATTTTCTAAAAGTTAGGCGCCAAAACCAATATCCTAAAATTAAAAATTCCAAAAATTAAAAGAAACTCTTTGTTTTTCCAAAACAAAACTCCCAGCTCTGCCCTAGTCTCTAAACATCCACGCATAACTCTCGTCTGCCTAGCTCTCTATTCACAACTCAAAATCTGTGTTTCTCAAAGCAAAGGTTGCGAATTAGTTGGTTTCTGAATCGCAGGTCTACCCAGTTTTCAACCTCGCTCGTTTGCGATTCCCAGGTATGCCTCCTCTTCTGAGTTGTTTTTTTTCTTCTCTAAGTTGGAATTCGCTGTATTGCTTTTCTTTATTCGATTTCTTCTTCTTCTCTAACAATAAATTGGTAAAAGGTTTTACAATTTCGGGTTTTTTTATTTGTATAGTCAATGGAAAGATTATTGGGTTGGGATTCCTAATTCGATAATTAGATTTCTCTGAAGTGTATTCAAGTTTGTAGTGTATTGTGTGTCTGAAAATTATGTTTCATACAAAGTGAATATCCATTTTGAAAAAGCAAATTATTTCATGAATGGTAGATTTAATTTTATGTTTTGAGTGTCGAGATCTAATTTTCGTGCATTCGATGAAGGAACAAGGGACAGACCATAGGGCCATTTTTTAGTTACAGGTATTGTATTGGGTCGGATACAACCGAGCATACAAGGAAGGTCGGGCTCAAGTGTAGTTAAAGACCGGATTACTTTAAATCGGGATCAGCATATCGGGAAGGAAAGCCTGAGGTCGGGCGTCATTGGATTCGGAACCAAAGCGATCGAAATAAGGCAATCGATACCGATCGGGGAAGATGCATTTTATGGTAAAAGGATCAATTTCATATTACGGGAAGGCCGGAAATCTTGCGGAATACTGATATCTCGGCGGGAATTACGGTCTCAACCATCAGAGACGTTAGACCAGTGTTTCTAGGGATATTCCATCCTATAATTAAGTTGATTTATCTTGTAATTAAGTCTTTTACCATATGTAGAACTCTCTTCTTATCTATAAAAGGGGGTGCAACTTCATTGTATGGACACGATATACACACCAGAATATACTGATTATCATTTTCTATCTATCTCTTACCAAAGTTGTCTATTTTCCATTGCATATTGCTCCATTACAGAAAATTCATTCCATCTCAACGGTTTGATCATTCCTTAATTTACTTAAGTCAATTATTACTTTTACTGTTATATTTTTCGTTGTATCAAATTATTTCACGTATCCTTAACACCGCGTATTGGTTATTTTTTGCTTTATTTTTAGTTTAAATAGTTTTTCCCAACTGTTGTTTTAAGTATCATAGTGAATTTTTGATGCATTTCTCTGTCACACACTATTTTACGCTTGTTCTTTGCAGAATTTTCTGTTTTTCAGATTACAACATAGTCATGTCACACTCACTTCCCATCAGCAACGAATTTAACCACCAAGGCTAAAACAACGTTATGCCCGGAAATAAGGTCCCGATCGACGCTAATTCTCAAATGGCGGTCGACGCCGATCAGACCTCTGACCCGTCGAACAGCGTTCGGGGGGAACACCATTCAGGGATTCAACATAATGGAGGAGATGAGATCAGCCTCAAAGTGATATGACATGCTGCAAGCCCAGCAAGCGGCCATAGCTCCATTACAAAGCCGCAGTCAGATTCCGGACAGAGTCGAAGCCATTTCTTCTTGAAGAATAGCTCCTCAAAATGAGCCAGTCACAGCACAACCGGATGAAAGCGGTTCGGGAGTAAATTGCGGAATCATAAAGATGCTCGAGGAGCTGACTAAGCGGGTTGAGTCGGGTGAAAAAAGGATCGAGGCTAATGACAAAAAGGTGGAAACCTATAATTCGAGGGTAGACCAGATCCCGGGAGCACCCCCGGTGTTGAAAGGTTTGGACTCAAAGAAGTTCGTACAAAAACCTTTCCCATCTAGCGCTGCTCCAAAACCGATACCAAAAAAGTTCCGCATGCCGGATATCCCCAAATACAACGAGACCTCGGATCCAAATGAACATGTAACAGCGTACACTTGCGCTATAAAAGGGAACGATCTCGAAGACGATGAAATCGAGTCCGTCCTTCTGAAGAAATTCGGAGAGACCCTGTCCAAGGGAGCGATGACATGGTATCACAACTTACCACCGAATTCCATCGACTCCTTTGCCATGCTCGCAGATACCTTCATCAAGGCCCATGCAGGCGCCATTAAGGTCGAAACAAGAAAGTCAGATTTGTTCAAAGTCAGGCAAAGGGACAATGAAATGCTGAGAGAGTTTGTATCGCGCTTTCAAATAGAGCGAATGGATTTACCACCGATCACCGATGATTGGGCCGTACAGGCCTTTACTCA
>MCJB01052844.1:0-34317 GCA_002018475.1 Nicotiana obtusifolia | reverse complement strand
TGGGGGTCAGACAGCTACAGGTGGTGATCAGTCCGTTAGAGGTAGAGGCCAGCCAGTTAAAGGCCGTCTGAAAGGCGAAGGGCAGAGTGGTGGGGCTCATCCCTATTTTTATGCATTCCCAGCTAGACCTGAGGTAGAGTCATCTGATTCCCTCATCACAAGTATTTTTCCCATTTGCCATAGAGATGCCTCCGTTTTATTTGATCCGGGCTCTACTTATTCATACGTGTCATCCTATTCTGCTTCATATCTAGTTATGCCTCGCGATTCTTTGATTGCTCATGTCTATGTATTCATGCATGTGGGAGATTCTATTATGGTGGATTGTGTTTATCGCTCGTGTGTGGTTTCTATTGGGAGCTATGAGACCAGGATAGACCTTCTACTTTTTGATATGGTGGACTTTGATATTATCTTGGGCATGGATTGGCTATCACCTTATCATGCTATATTGGACTGTCACTCCAAGATTGTGACATTAGCCATGGCAGGGTTGCCTCGATTAGAGTGGAGAGGGACTCCTGGCCATTCTACTAGTAGGGTTATCTCTTATATGAAGGCTCGGCGTATGGTCAAGAAGGTATGTTTGGCATGTTTGGCCTATATCTACGATCCTAGTGCGGAGGTTCATTCCATGGATTCAGTGCTAGTTGTGCGCGATTTTTCAGAGGTGTTTCTTATAGATTTGCCGGGGATGCCACCCAATAGACATATTGATTTCTGCATTAATCTGGTTCCAGGCATTTAGCCTATTTCTACCGCACCATACCTTATGGCCCCAGTTGAGTTCAAAGAATTGAAGTAGCGGTTGCACAATTTGCTTGATAAAGGATTCATTAGACCTAGTGTCTCACCTTGGGTGTACCGGTGTTGTTTGTGAAGGAGAACAATGTAACGATGAGGATGTGTATAGATTATCGGCAGTTGAACAACCTCATTATCAAGAACAAGTATCCTTTTCTGAGGATTGATAACTTATTTGATCAGCTTCAGGGTGCCAAGGTATTTTCTAATATTGACTTGAGATCTGGGTACCATCAGTTGAAGATTAGGGCATTGAATGTCCCTAAGATAGCTTTTCGGAATCGGTATGATCACTATGAGTTTTTGGTGATGCCATTTGGCCTGACTAATGCCTAGCAGCATTTATGGATTTGGTGAATCGGGTGTTCAAGACTATTTGGATTCTTTTGTAATCGTCTTCATAGATGATATTTTGGTCTACTCCACCAGTCGAGAGGAGCATGAGCAGCATTTTTGGATCGTACTTCAGACTCTGAGGGATCGTCATTATGCCAAGTTTTCAAAGTATAAGTTTTGGTTGGACTCGGTTGCCTTTTTGGGCCATGTTGCATTTTCCTAGGGCATTAAAGTGGATCCTAAGAAGATTTAGGTAGTTCAGAACTGGCCTAGACCTACCTCAGCTACAGAGATTTGGAGCTTCCTAGGTTTGGCGGGTTATTATCGCTGATTTGTGGAGGGGTTTTCATCTCTCCGCCCTATTGACCAAGTTGACCTAGATGGGTGCTATTTTCAGATGGTTTAATGAGTGTGAGTTAATCTTTCAGAAGCTCAAGACTACATTGACTAGAACCTTAGTGTTGGTGTTACCTATAGGTTCGGGATCTTACACCGTGTCTTGTGATGCATCATGTATTGGTCTTGGCATGATGTTGATGCAGGAAGGTAGGGTAAATGCCTACGTGTCTCGGCAATTGAAGGTTCATGAGAAGAATTACCATGTTCATGACTTAGAGTTGATAGCCATTGTTCACGCGCTGAAGATTTAGAGGCACTATCTATACAATGTTCATTATGAGGTTTATACCGACCATCAGAGTCTCCAGCACTTGTTCAAGCAGAAAGACCTTAATTTGCGACAGCGAAGATGGCTAGAGTTGCTTAAAGACTATGATATCGCTATATTATATCATATGAGGAAATGCATTGAGTAGGAAGGGGGAGAGTATGGGTAGTTTGTCATATTTACCAGTAGCAGAGAGGCCACTAGACATGGATGTTTAGTGCTAAGGAGGTTGTGATCGGTGATGATGGCGTTATGCGGTTTCAGGACTGGATTTGTGTTCCAAATATTGATGGGTTGAGAGAGAGTTGATCCATGAGGAGGCTCACAGTTATCACTATTCTATTCACCCAAGTGTCATAAAGATGTACCATGACTTGAAACAGCACTATTGGTGGCGAAAGATGAAGAAAAGCATCATTGCTTATATATCTTGGTGTTTGAATTGTCAATATGGTAAGTATGAACATCAGAAATCGGGTGTGTTGACTCAGAGATGGGAGATACCAGAGTGGAAGTGGGAGTGCATTATTATGGATTTTGTGATTGGCTTACCACGAACCTTAAAGAAATATGACGCAGTCTGGATTACTGTAGACATGGTTGACTAAGTCCGCACATGTCATTCCGGTGGGGACTTCCTATTTTTAAGAGCGGTTGGCTCAGAGTTACATTCAAGAGATTATCCGCCTGAACGGCGTGCCCATTTCCATCATTTTTGATTGAGGCACGCAGTTCAGTTGCATTTTTGGAGAGTCATGCAGCGTGAATTGGGCACGCGGGTTTAGCTTAGCATAGCTTTTCATCCTCAGACGGACGGATAGTCCGAGCGCATTATTCAGATCTTGGAAGACATGTTACGTGCTTGTACTATGGATTTCAGATGTTCATGGGACTAGTTCTTACCTCTAGCAGAGTTCGCCTATAACAACTGTTAATAGTCGGGTATTCAGATGGTGTCACATGAGGCCTTATATGAGAGGCGATGTCATTCGACAATTGTCGATTTGAGCTCGAAGAGGCTAGGTTGTTGGGCACTGATCTAGTCCGTGATGCTGTGGAGAAGGTTAAGGTGATTCAGGAACGACTTCGTACAGCTCAGTCCAAGCAGAAGAGTTATGCGGATCGGAAGGTTTGAGATGTAGATTATATTGTAGGAGAGAAGGTTCTTCTCCGAGTGTCGCCTATGAAGGGCATGATGCAGTGTAGGAAGAAGGGCATTATACGGTTGGGGAATAAGGGCAAGTTGAGCCCGAGGTTAATTAGCCTATTTGAGATCTGGGAGATAGTTGGCGAGGTTGCTCACAGGCTTGCATTGCCTCCTAGCCTATCAGGGGTACCTCCGACAGTTCACATTTCTCTGCTTCGGAAGTACTGTGAGGACAACTCGCATGTTCTAGACTTCAACACGGTTCAGCTTGATGAAAATTTGGCCTATGAGGAGGAGCCGGTGGCTATTCTAGCCTAGCAGGTTCGAAAGTCGAGATCTAAGAGTTTTCCTTTTGTGAAAGTGCAATGGAGAGTTCAGTCGATCGAGACAGCTACGTGGGAGTCCGAGTCTGATATGCGGAGTAGATACCTCCACCTTTTCACTAGTCGAGATACTTTTCTATGTCCGTTCGAGGGCGAGCGTTTCTTTTAGAGGTGGAGAGTATGATGACCCGATTGGTCATTTTGAGTACTAGCCCTTATTTCCATATTCTGAGACCTCTCATAGCTTCATTTTACATTTCTTGGTTTGCATGCATGGTCTATGTCACTTTTCCAAAAGCATTTATGTGAAATTTTGAAGAAAATAAAAGTTTTAACTGAAAACAAGGTTATAGTTGACCATTGTCAACATTTTGGATAAATGACCCCTGGATCGGTGGTTTGATGATTCCGGTAGGTCCGTATTGTGATTTTGGACTTGGGTGTATGCCCGAAATTGAATTCATAGCTCCCTAGGTTGATATGACTTGTTTTGTCGGAAGTTAGCAATTTGAATGTTTGGGAATTCCCTATGTTTGACCGTAGGTTGACTTTATGGATATCGGATTTAGATTTTGGTTTTGGTACTTGAAATAGGTTCCTTTTGCTATTTGAAACTTGTCTGCAAAATTTGGTGCAATTCGGAGTTGGTTTGATAGGATTCTGACGCTTGGTTGTGATTCTAGAGGTTCTTGAGTTTTCTTTTGAATTTCATGTGTTTTGATATCTCATTTGTAGTTCTACATGTTATTTTGGTGTTTTAATCGTGCAAGTTGATGTTTTTATACTTGTGCGCATGTTTGGTTTGGAGCCCGAGAGGCTCAGGTGAGTTTCGGAGGTGATTCAGAAGGTTTTGGATTGTTAGTGTGTTAGCTAGTGCTTCAGGTCTGCGGGTCTTGCAATTGTGATCACCTGTTTGCAATTGCGTGTCCCGCTTTTCCGAAGTTGGACTCGCAAATGCGATATTTGGGTAGGGGAATGTTATCTTAGCAGATGCAAAATTCCTGTCACAAATGCGAGGTGGGTGGTCCGCTTTTGCGATGGGTACGTCGCAAATGCGACTAGAAGCTAGGTTGGACAGTTATCGCAAATGCGAACTCGGTCTCACTTTTGCGATTTGGGCTTCATCGCAAATGCGATACTTTATGTCGCAAATGCGACACCTTGGGACTGTTAGACAGTTCGCCTTTGCAGACAATTGTTTGCATTTGTGAGGGTCGCATTTACGAACCAGAGTTCACAAATGCGACACTTGCAGCTGGGTAAAAGAGGGAAAAATCGGGACTTAACTCATTTTACACCATTTCTGAACTCTAAATACTCTAGAGGCGAGTTTTCAAGAATTTCTTTCCAAAATCATTGGTAAGTAACTTTAATCCATTTTCTTTCAATTCCCCATTACTTTTCATGAGTTTTTAACATCAAATCTAGAATTTTCATGGTAAAAATTAGGGATTGAATTTGGGGATTTTATAAAAATTGAGATTTAGACCTCAAATTGAGGTCGGATTTCGAAACAAATCACATAACCGGACTCGGGGCTGAATGGATAGTCGAATTTGACCAAGCGGGTCCCCGATTGACTTTTGTTGACTTTTTCAAATTTATCAAATATTGAACCTTTATCATTTGTGGGTAGTTTCTAAATTTTATTTTGAATTTTTTGATTGATAATTTGCTAGATTACATTGGTTAGGAGGCTTGTTCGAAAAATAAGGCCGTGGTTGGTTGATTGATTGGTTATGGAGTGAGGTAAGTGTTGTTTCTAACATTGACTTGAGAGAATTAGGACTTGTTGAGCTATTTGTTATGTGAATTATGTGAGAAAATAGCATATATGTGAGGTGACGAGTGTATATGCGCCGTCATGGGATTAAAACATGCGGGATTGGGCTATTTACTTCCATGTCATTATTTATTCCATGTTATCTCTCATTATATGCTTTAATTGCTACATACTCTTACTTGATATCCCGGCTTTACTTGTTAATTGTTATTTGATTGTTACTTGTATTGGCTAATCTCTATTTGTACTAGCAATTCCATATTGTTCTGCACGTTTCATTTCTCTTTTGGTGTTGATATTTCGTAAATAGTGGTGATTAAGTTGTTTATGTTGATATTAATTGATATTAAGGAATCAGGTTGTATGCTGAAATACTATTGAAAGGAGTGATATTGGGGGATCGCGTTGCATGTCGCAACGGAACATAAAATGATATAATGTGACATTGGAAATGAGTTGTACGCCGAGAAAGATATTATGTTGAAACTTAGGATCGAGTTTCACACCGCAACGGATTGACATGTTGTAGTGGTTTGTGGCTGTAGAGCTTATTCTTGATATTGAGAGAGGAGATTTGAGGTTATGTTATGTCATGACTCAAAATCCATTAGTTGTGATGGCACCTAACTCAACCTGCTTGGTAAGCCAAATAACAATTTCACAATTTTCAAAGAAGGTAAATATGAAATGAAATATCTAAACTTCTATACAAATCCCAATGATTGGTAGTACTAATCATGAGCTTCTAAGACTTAGATTTTATAAAGCTGGTATGAAATAAATACATCATCTGTTTGAAATGTACATAAACATATTATCACAAATAAAGCTACCAAGGACAAGTGGCAGCTATATCCAGAGAGCAGGTATATCTTCAACGCCGACTCCTGCCATGCATAGCAACATCAGCTCCAAGATCTGCACGCAAGGTGCAGAAGTGTAATATGAGTACAACCGACCCCATATACTCAATAAGTAACAAACCTAACCTCAGGTTGAAAGCACTAACGAGCTCGAAAGATGGTCAAAGTCCAATACCAATAGCCAATAACAACTCGTGATAATGTAATGAAGACAGTAAAAGTGAATAACTTAAATGCATGATGCTTAGCTCGTTCACAACTACAAAAAAGTAGACATGCTTTTCAGGAATAACAGTCAAATACCAAATCTTACCACTGAAATCAATTAAACATGTATTTATTAAAAATGACTGTATTTTCAAATTTACATCTTCAGATAAGACTGTTCGTTTATCAAATAGCATGAGGAAAGTACATCTCTATGCCTACATGTCAAATATACATATCATGTTATCAAATGTCATATTACTGCGTAGCATGAAGGAAAATGCATCATTATGCCTATATGTGTAATATACATGTCAAGCAATTGATCTCACAGTGATAACCTCAAGTAGTCTCACTCTTAGCTCACTCAAGGTGCCTAACTCATTGCCCACTTCATCACACACACACAAAATCACTCAGCACTGTACGGGTGTCTGGCATCAATGTCCCTTACCAAAGCACGTATATATATATCACTATGCCTGCGCTCACTGCTGGTATGTCAGACTCCGGAGGGCCGGATCATGCCCAAGCGCTAATATAAAACCAATATGGCCTGTTGTGGCGTGCATCCCGATTCAAATAATAATAATAATAAAGCCAATATGGCATGTCGTGGCATGCAACCCGATCCGCATAATAATAGTAATAATAAGATAATAAGCCCTGTTGCATCGTGCAGCCCGATCAAAATAACACTCCCTAAACAGGGCTCTCAGGCTCACCTCAATCGTCAACCTCTCAAGTCTCAAGGGCTCACAATCTCATATCACTCGGCCCAAACAATGCCACATATGGAAAGTAACAACAACAACGAGTGATGTAAAAATGAGTAATGAACAGAGACTGAGATATGATAATCAAATAAAGAATCACGACTGAGTGTATAATTACAGTTAAATCAGATAGTCCAAAACAACAGAAATAGTCCCATTAGGTCTGAACCAAATAATCACATAGCCTAAACATAATTTTTAACATGGATCACATCTCAGATAATCAAACAAGTAAGGAGAACAAGTATATAACAAGATATAACAGCAAAATAAATCTGGTAATAGTCTAAAAGTCAATTCGGATCATGCTTACCCCGGTGCGCGCTCACACGCCCGTCACCTAGCATGTGCGTCACCCCAACACATATCATATAACATAGTTCCCAAGGTTAAATACCATCAAATCCATGTTTAGATATGTTACTTACCTCGAACAAGCCAGATCTAATACCGAGAAAGCCAAACAATACTATAGAATAGCCATATCGCGCGAATCAACCTCCAAACTGCTCAAAACCCAATCCATATGGTCAAAATCCACTCCAGAATCGCCTACTGAACCCTAAATCCCAAAATGTGATAAAATGAACCAACCCTTCGAATATATAGAAGTTTGCCAGTGAATCCGCTTTTCCAGCCACTAAGTCGCATCTACAACTGCCACTTTTGTAGTACAAGTCTCGCACCTGCGAAAAAGCCTCAACTCATCACCTGTCGCTTCTGCGACACCAATTCTGCCTCTGCGATCGTGCTTCTGCACTCAAGGGACCGCCCCTGTGGATGCGCAGATGCGCCCATAATCCCGCACATACAGCATCTCGCTCTTTGATCCATAAGTACTTCTGCGATAAAAAATGTCCGCATCTGCAGACTCGCTTTTGTGTCCAATCTTCCGCGTTTGCAGACTCTGCTCCCAGGCCTATACTTTCACTTCTATGGCTCGGCACCTGCACCCATAGCTCCACAGATGTGGTCACACCAGAACTCAAAATCTTAGTAATGCCAACATGATCCAAAAGGGTCCGAAACCCCTCCGAACTCACCCGAGACCCTCAGGACCCCGTCCGAACGTACCAACAAGTCCCAAAACATAAAACGAACCTACTCGAGGCCTCAAATCATACATAACTACATCAAACGCACGAATCGCGCCTCAAATCAAACTTATTAAACTTTTGAACTTTCAACTTCCAAAACTCTCTATCCTCACAAGGTAGGGATAAGGTCTGCGTACACACTACCCTCCCTAGACCCCACAGTGTGGGATAATACTGGGCATGTTGTTGTAACTTTCAAAACTCGTGTTGAACCATATAAAATCAACTCGGAATGACCTCAAATTTTGCACACAAGTTCCAAATGACATAACAAACATATTCCAAATTCTGGAACAACAATCCGAATTCAACTCCCAGTCAAACTTATGAACTTTCCAAACCTTCAAATTGCCAACATTCGCCAATTAGCACCAAAACCTTCTAGAAATATCCAAATAGAAATCCGGGCATAAGCCCAAGTCCAAAATCACCATCCGAACCTAACATAACTATTAAAACTCGATTTCGGGGTCAAATATATAAAAATCAAATTTGGTCAACTCTTCTAACTTAAAACTTCAAAAATGAGAATCATTCTTCCAAATAAATCCCAAATCATCCAAAAATCAAATCGACGATATGCACAAGTCATAATACATTATACAGAGCTACTCATGCCCTTGAGCTACCGAACAGAATACAAATACTCAAAATTACCGGTCGGGTCGTTACATGTTATTCTGGGGTTCTCCGGTGTTGACCTTCGGGTCCGTTTGTATGAGTTTACTGCTTTATTTCTATTCTTCTTTTCCGTTATTATTATTTCGTATAGATTTATTGTGAGTGACTTGCCATAGCCTCGTCACTACTTCATCGAGGTTAGGCTCGGTACTTACAGAGTACATGGGGTCGGTTGTACTCATGCTACACTTTTGCACTTCTTGTGCAGATCCCAGTATTGGTCTCAGCAGTGCATAGCGGAGACTGCTCGAATCTGATTGCTTATGAGACTTGAGGTAGAGCTGCTAGCGATCGCAGTCCCTAAAGTCCCCTTCTACCTTATCTTTACTGCTTTCCTTATTTCGAATATTTGTAATTCGTTCAGACTTTATTTGTAGAATTTAGTATGCTCATGTATTCGTGATTCCAGATTTCTGGGACATGTTTAGATTACGCTGCGTTGTATTTATCATATCTATTTCAGACTATTACAGCTTTGTATTATTAATGTTCTATTTTAAGTTGTTAAAACTGGTTAAGTAATTAGCTAATATTGGCTTGCCTAGCAAGTGAAATATCATGCCCCATCATGCCCCGAGGTTGGGATTCTAGGTCATGACAGAACAATTGCAAGTCCTATTGGTTAATGGTTTTATCATACCGAGAGGTTCACCATTAGGTGCATCAATATTGTTAAAAAAATGGGGGAATAGGTCCCTAAGAATGTGCATCAACTATAAATAATTGAATAAGGTAATGATACATAATAAGTACTCATTGTCTCGTATAAATGGCTTGGTTGATCTCTTACGATGAGCCATTGATCTTCAGTCTAGTTGCATCGGCTTAGAATAATAAGGAAAGATATTTCGATGTCCGCATCTAGAACTCAATACATACGTTAGGAGTTACCCGTGATGCATTTTGGACTGGCCAATGCTCCAACTGTATTGATGCATATAATGGATAAGGCGTTCAAGTTTTTTCTAAAAAAAAGTATGTAGTTCTTACTTGCGATATTTTGGTATATTCTCGTAGCCAGGAAAAATATGAGGATCACTTGAAAAATGTGTTAAAGACTATGGAGGAAAATCATATGTTTACCAAGTTCTCGAAGCATGAAATTTTAGCTAAACTCGGTGGCATTCCTCGGGCATATTGTAACTAAGGATGTGATTACGGTAGATTCCAATAGGCTAGGAGTAGTTTAGAAGTGGCAAGAATCATCTACTTCTATGGATTAGAGATTGAGCTACTTACGATTCAAATTTCTGAAGTTGCATTTGAAAGATATAAGAACTTCGGAATTGATTTCTGAAGTTGCATTGAAAAGATTGAAAGATAGAAGAACTACTTCAGATTCGGATTTCTGAAAGTTGCATTTGAAAGATAGAAGAACTTCATATTTGATTTCTGAAGTTTCATGGAAGAGATTGAACTACTTCAGATTCGAACAGATACACTTTGTTAAGTTTTGTATAATGCAGTATAACTTCAATGATAGTCCCAAAAGTTAGTATACTGAAAATGCCCTGATTATTTCCTACCTCACGGTCTCCTGATTTAGGCCCTGTGTATTCACGTGCTTTGCATATGGACAACTTCTTAAATGGGCCGCTATGGACAACCGAATCGGTCCATCTCAAGCACAACTTTTCTAAAAATAAAGCCCAAAGGCTTAAACAGATGTCTACAATGTTTGAGCCTCTATTTCTACCATTATTTTTACTGTAGAAATGACACCAGATTTTCACTCTAAATTTTAGAAACTAGTTAGTGTGTTTTGAATATTTTTCAATTAAATATGTCTTAAATTGTTCTGAATTTAAAATTTTTAGTTTAAAATTTCAGGATAAAATAAATAGTAGCAAATCTCTAAATAACATCCTTGAGAATGACTATCTTTGCACTTGCTCCCATTTTTTCCAGGTGATTGTTATGTTACTTACTGTGATACCACAAGCGGAGCCAACGTTCAATTTTATAATTTTCAAGAGGATTTGTAATGACTACTAATCAGTTGGTATGTTCAAATTCTTTCAATTAGTATTAGAGTATAACTTTGAAAATCCCGTCATGAGTTTGTTCTCACAATCGTTTCTGATGTTTAGTTCAGTTGTACGTTATCTCTACTATTACTCCTTTCGTTTAAGTAAGATTGACAGTATCTTTTTATAATTTGTTTCAAGAAGATAGATACATTTCTATATTTCGTTAATGAGAAGTTTTTATAGCCGTACAAATATTATATCTTGTTTAAGATCATAAATTTCAAAAGTTTTATAACAGCAAAAATGTTGTTGCATATTTAAAATCATAAGTTTTAAAAGTCTTCCCCGAACTTTGTACCAAGTCAAACAAATTGAAATGGCAAGAGTATATCGTTTTATACTTCTCTTTCAATTGAGGCTGAATTCGTTTTGGACCTTCAGGCTTAGCTTGTTAAACCTGATATTTAAGCTCCAGACATTTCTTGATATATAAATTAAAGCCTACTTTCTAGCTCTCTATTTTCTTGAGTCCAACACCAATTTCTCTGCTCTAAGACCCGTATATATATGTTAAGCTATTTGAAGCTCCTCAAAATTTTGTCTTGTTGAGCGGAAGAAAACAAAAAGAAAAAAGAAACTGCAAGCGAAAGCCCCGTATTCAAATGACGTGTGGGGAGGTATTAATTAAGAAATGTATCTCACGTCTATTTTACAGGAAACGAACTTCAATAACCAGGATATGGTACAATCCTGAGATCTGCCGGCCAAGACAGAAAAAGTTAAAATGGCGGCTTTCACATACTCCTATTTGGAAGAGAAAAAAAAGCATTTAGGATACTGATGCATCGACCATGTGAGACAGTCGATGGTTTCAGTCTGAAATATTGTGAAGCCATGCATCCCATTGCAGAATTATGGTTTGCGCTTGATGAAATTAAACATCTTATTACAATCCTCATTAATTAACTCATTTTCTATTGTGGAGACATCACTGTGAGTCTGTCACACATTGCATTCAATTAAGAAGTCACATAATATATATATATATATATATAAGCGCATTCTTCTACTTTTATGTTGCAACAGAAAGCAAGTAGCCGAGTGATTTCTTAAATCATTACCTTTTTTTGGAACTGTAGCAGTTTAAACGTAGGGCTTAACCACTGCCACTTGGCTTATTTAATAATTTTTCTATTTTGATTGGTATTAATGAGACGATTTCATTCTTCAGTGAAACTCTATACTAACACCGGTAGAGAGACATAGCTAAGGTGAATCTAGAAGTCAATATGAAATGCAAAGCAATACTTGGTAATTAGCTAGTTTCTATTAAAATCCATGAATTTCACATCAATGTGGTACGTAATACAATTATTCTAATCAATTTCCTATGAGAATTTGAAATTAATTGCCATTACAGAATCAAGAAAATTTTATCTAATTCTCGATCAAACTAGCAAGTACCATTCCCCAGTATTTGCTTGCTCTTCAAGCAATTTCTCGTGTTTTGCACCTAACAAAAATTAGGGGTATTTCACAAATGGCCTTTGTTGAGGCCACTAAGCTATACCTCACTAGTTTCAGTGGGCTAGATTTTGTACTTTTAAAAGCGAAATTTAATTCATTAAATTAATAAGAACACAATTTAAAGAGTGGCCTCAAAAAGGCCATGTTGTACAAATAATCCAAAAATTAATTAGGCACCGATGAGTGATCGACCCCCTGGGCACATCCAATTAAACCAGGATCATATGGGCTCAGAAAAGAAAAATTGTCGTCAAAGTTTCATTCAATAAAAAATGAGGTATCTTACAATGAAGAAAGTCAAAGCATATGTGATACATTAATCGACATAGTCGTCGACTATTCCCTAGCTAGCTACTTCCTATCCATAATCTTACTAGTAATATTTACAATTTCAATCTACCATCAAACTTGAGGAAACAACAAAAGAAAAAAAAAGACAAAATTAAACATCAAAAGGACATGAAATAAAACGGAGAAAGAATCAATAAATGTATACAAGAGATGGAGATCATATACTATATATATGACATACATTTCTGAATCTTCTGCTTCTCCCTAGTCGTTGAGTCGATTGGTTCTTTTACTGGGTCCGGACACCGGTTTTTTCCCTTTAGGAAGCCTATGTAATAGCAAGTTCACACGTTCCCTTCTCACCTTCATTGTATCAACTTCTGCGTTCAAATTTTTCTCTGAACTTGATATGGGAGACTGATGTAGTAGTTTAACGTTGTCCCCAGTTAAAAGTACAATATTGTGCGATAATTCGCCGGCAAAAACGCCCTCAATAAGTGGTCTAACGCATGAAGATTGGGATATCAAGAGGAAAAACACTAGGATTGCTGTGATTTGGCTGAGCTTGTAGAAGAATTTGGTGTTTCCGGCCATAGTTTTTTTTTAATCTAGGTGGGTGTCAAAGTGAAAGATGATTCTTTTGCAAGAAGCTGAGAGAGAGAGACAAATGAGAAATGAGACTTTAGAGAGTGATTTTGTCATAATAAAGTGCTGGGCTTTGAGGAGATTTATACGAAGAAGGAAAGTGGGCAAAAAAGACAGTTGTGCATATTTGAAAAAGTCAGCCAACTTCACAAGTCGTAGTGTTAGGAATAAGAATTTTTGGTGCAAAGTCGACACGCTTTCACATTGCACACGCTATTAAGATGGCGGCAACACCAGTTAGTTAAGTTTGATTAATTACTAGGGATATTAGCTAAAATAAAGTTTGATTACTAGGATGGTTCTTTCACCATCAAACTAATTCCTCAAACTGACTTATGAATTATACATTTTTACCTTTGAACTTAACTTTTATGTACTGAAGGGTAAAATATATTTACGTATTCAATATAATTATACTTCATTTTTCTAAATTACCATAACTACTTCATGTATTTACTTACCTGCAGTTGGTTATAATATAATAAATTTAACAGTGTAATGATGTTTTATATATAGCGTCAGTCATGTATAAGAAACTTTAAAGACTATTACTTTCTTTGAATGTGCTTATTGCGTCATTTTCCTAGAAATGGGGAGATATCCTGTCCAGGGACATAGGCACATACAATGAAGGGTGATCGATTTTAACAATCTTTTATCAAAAAATTATATAATATATAAAAAATATATTGTGTTATAAATTAAATATTACTTTTTATATATGTACTTTAAATCTTAAACCGTCTTAGTGATATTTCTGGCTTCACCACTAATTCCGTCCATTAATCTTATTATCTAACACGTCGTGTACACACATCGTTATTGGACCAAACAAGTCCGCTGGCATTTTCTAAAAAGTGTCATGGTAGAAGCAAACAAATTTGGACTTTTGAGTAGAGCACAGAGCTAATGATGCGACTGAATCTAGTCGCCGATAATTGTTAAGTAATATATCAGTGAGATAGGTTTGTATGTATACAGTATATCGAAACGAGAAAATATTCAACTCCCATGTGCTAATAACATCACATTAGTTAAATCAGTGGCGGAGCCACATTCAACTAAAGGGTGTCGTCGCCAATAGTGTTTGAAACTTATTCCGTCTAATAAATTGTATTTGAACTTAATCCATAGAAAAGGTAAAACACCTTTTATTAAGAAACTTTCTATTTCTAGAATTCAAACCCAAAATCAAGGTGAGGATATCCAACGTGGAGGGTTGTAAGCAGGAACTTTCCAGCAAAGTCGGTGATTCTTTTTCCTGATAAGCTAAATCCAAATCCCAATTGATTGCAGCCTAAAAACCAAAGCTTGGGATGCACGTCATCCGCTACCTCACAGCTGTCTTTGCCAAATATATCTTTCTTTGGGCCGACCACGTACAATGTTTAGTTTTGGATCATGGGAGATGTAAAATTACAGCTTGCTGTAGAAGCTGTGCAAAATATTTTTGATTTGAGGTATCGATTCTGAACTGCTTTTCTAGTATTTTATTGTCACGGGCGGATCTACGTATTAATTTATAGTGGTTAAGCACCCATTAACCCCAATATAAGCTGTGATAGTTATATAGAAAATAGTAAAAAAGTATATAGAGTTTAATAGTCAGCACTCAGTAACAAAAGGATCCCCTGCTTTGGATCAATGGCGGAAGTTAACGTTTGCGGTGTCTGGAGGTGATTGAGTTCGATTCTTACGCTAAGCAGTTTTTTTTTTTGAAAATGTAGCTGTTTTTTATGTTAGAAAATATTTTACCAGCCACGCCAAATTCCGCTACTTTCCCACAATGCATCAATATTCCTTTTTTTCCCTAATTCCAAATCTAACCTTATTCTTTCCGTTGCTGACATTTCTTTTTTGTTCTTTTTTTTAACGTTTTCATTTTCATTTATTTGTCTCATTGTGGCACATAATGATAGAAAATAGGCATATAAATGCAACGGAAGCAATCACCCAAGACCAAATAATCTTACATGTAAACTAGACAAATATAATCACTAACGAGATAGAAACACTAACCTCTTGAAGTTACTGCACAAATCTTCAATGATATTCACATTATCCAGGTCTACGGTCTTCTACTGTGTATCCTGAATTTCTACCGAACGTAATACTTGAGTGGCAAGTATTTTTATTCAAGAAAAGTAGTATATTGGTATCAATTTTTGGCCAACTACATAAGCTTACATTTTGGTTTTTCTTCTGTTCACGTTGGTATCAATCTTTTTTTTTGGCCAACTTTGTTTTGCACGTTCTTTTTGGTTTCATAAGACCAAAACCTATTTGAAGTCTTAGTAGCCAAAACGTGTAGGAGTCTACTACGTATCAAAAATGTGTAGCAGTCTTCTAACCCACCAAGGATACTATTTTCTTATTTAATTTCCTCGTTTTAGAATATTCAGGCACAGTAGGGACCACAGATTTAATAACGAAGCTTTCCTATTGTGTATTAATTCGGAATATGAATGAATTAATCCTACCACAATAAATTATAATTTATTCCACTAGAAAATTATAATTGCACTCCTCAGTTTAATTTCGAAATCATTCATTAAAACTTATTTAACCCCCCGTGTTAAGATTACAAATACCAATCAGATAAATTAAATTTGATAATTTAATTCATCGATTAATTTAATCCTTTATACTTCCGCTTAACTTATTTCATGTGACGGATACAAAATCCACCTGCAGGGTTTTCACATGAAAACTTTCAAGCATCCATAAAGGGGTATCATCAATCTCAATGGTCAAGACACGGATTCTTTCAACTAATTATTATTTCACAAATGCACTTTGCCATTATTCAATTTACCAGGAATACATTTACTCGCAGTTGAGTCGTACCTTTTAATAAATCAAAATAATGAACGAAGCACATTGATCATAACAATTATACCAAGATTAAGAGTATAAGAACATTCAATGAGCTAGAGAGGTAGTTTTATATATTCAGTACAAAAACACTTATCTCTACTTGGTCCGTTCAATACACAAAAATGTACTAGCATAAGAAGTCGGAACTGAACCATTCCCATGATCAAGATAGATTATAATTTAATCTTATGCTACAATCATCAAGATGCTTTGCCCAGTTTCATCTTTGATTGTGAACATTAACTTTATAACTTATAAGAACCGACAATTTAATCTTCCGCGCATGAGCTAAAGCTCCATACACTAAATTGTCTACTATATAAGTAAAGGGCACACATATGAACAAATGATCTATTTGAATTAAGATTTCATTGAATTGAATAAATAAATAAACAATTGTTCCAATAAATAAAACATAATACTATAATCAAACCACATGGTTAATAGTATATCCTAACACATAAAAGGGAAAAAGTAAGAATTAAGATTAGATTAAAGCTAGAGAAATTGAAAAAGAAAAGAATGTGTCTCTCTTTTAATATTTTTTGTAGCTCAAAGAGAAAAAATTTGGTACTTTAAAAGTGAAAAACAAAAAAGTGAAAAGCTCATATGAAAAATCTTCGAGCAGAGTTATACCTTGTGACTAGAATAATAATAATATTATTAGCAATTCATTATGACTCGTGTGTAGAAGTCTTTTTTGATAATGACAATATTAATCGTAATTTTTGCGTTAACTTTTTTTCTGTCGCATTCAAATAATTATGTACTTATACTCATGCGATTAGTAGCAACTCATGTGTTTCTTGTTTGCTTTGATACACAAATTATCTAAACGTATTTTCCTTAAAATTTTACTTATAAGATGGCATAAACAATTAGGGGTCATTCGGTACGCGGGACAAGGGATTATAATCCCGAAATTAAATGAGGGATTATTTTATTTCGCGTTTGGTTGAATTTTTAAATTTGAGATTAGTAATTCCGAGATTAATTTATAGCATATTATGGTATTGTTCTATCCTATATTGCGGGTGGAATAATAATCCGGAGATTATTCAATTCCGGGTAATTACTACAATAATAAAGATGCCCTTTTTTCAAGCTTTTTCCCCAAAGTCCTTTACAAAAGTCAAGGTTAAAATTGGAAATAAAAGTTTATCTCAATTTATTTGATAAACATCAAACACGTTATATCCCGTATATTTTATTTTTAGTCTCAAGCACCAAACATCTCTCAATATATTAAAATATATCTACTAAATATTTTCATCACTATTTAATCCCCGTAATATAATCTTGTCATTATAATCACTAGATGACTTGTTCCCTTACCAAACGACCCATTAGAGTTTAAGGTTTCTTTGTATCAAGTATATATATGATGTTCCTATCTGGTGTTGTAGTTTGCCGGGAGCCTTAATAGTCTAGCACAACAAATCATCTACCAAAGATGCTAAGAGATAAAGAAGCTAATTTAATTTCCTCGCTAAATTAGTATTTCATTTCTTAAAATCAAATCTATCAGGCAGATACTGAAAATAAAGATAAAACTAACAAAAAATGAATGTCAAATAAATGTGAGAGTAAAAGTTCTCCTTAGGTTGCAAACAGTTATGAAAACAATAAAGAGCCAAATAATAGCAGTAGCGCACACTAAATTAAAGCAGCTACTTTCAAAGTGCTAAAGTTAGTATTTCTCTGTCAAACAATCAAAATGCTTATAATTAACTTTTCCTTTTTGTTTGCAAAGTTTTTCGAAAGGAAATTAATAAGCAGTATGAGAAGGAAAAAGATTGACTCACCTACTCTCATTTAATATTCCATGCTTCAGCTTCAGAGTTCAGTCCTTGGACTAGTTTACTCTGCTAGAACTTTTGACTTTAATGACGTCACTGCTTCGCTCTTGCTTGCATGCAGAAGGAATTGCCATATATTTTCTGATTTTTCTAGTACAGGATTATGGTCACGGAATTAAAAAGAAAATGAAGAATAGTTAAGGCATTGACTAGCACGTCTAGCAAGGTTTTCAGTTTTGTAATATTAATATCCAAGTTGGAACCAAGATTCGCAGCTTGTACATTGCAAGTTACGGTTAGATTTCTATGCTGTGCGTGATCCTACTGACTTTTTTAACTTCAATTATATCAATTTCGACCCATATTCCACAATATTTTTATATCTTCTAAAGGAAATCCAAAAATACAAGGAACGGCATTTGACTGAACAACTTTGATACAAATAAAATAATGAGCAACGAATCACTTATTTATGTTTGTTTCAAGAAAATTTATACAAATTCATCACAAAAATGTTACATGCTGTAGAAGTAAAAGAATTAAAGTAATATATTAATAATCTACTCTAAGATTTCTTTTCTTTCCTAATGATTTTCTCTTTGTGTTGGATAAATCGTCACTAACAAGTTCGAAGTTGGCATTTCAGTAAATCCATCTTAAAATCGCTTATTCATAAATTGCGTCCTTAGCTTCTATTCACAGTTTACAGAGATTTCCAATGGAGTTGTTAAAATTTCTTAAAATAATTATAGGTCGTACTTAATAATTAAGCATTATGAATTGAGGATTTATTGGAAGCGGCCTCTCTACCTAACGGTAGGGGTAAGATCTGGGATAGCTATTGTTGTTGTACTTAACAATTAAGCATTATCTATCCTTCTTATATTTTGTTATCGAGAAATTTGTGAAAATAAGGAATTAGTAAAGAAAAGATCCACTCAAATTTTAGCAATTTGAACGACGGATAAGTTGCATAACTAAGCCAGTGCTTTTAATTTGTGGAATATTTTTAAAATTATGTTAATTGCAAATTTTAGGATAGATCAAAACTCTGAAACTATTTCAATTGTTTCTTGGGGAAATTCATATAGCATTTCATAGTCATTACATTTTAATATAGTGATACACTAGTCTAGCTTGCACACTACACCAAGGCCAATTATGTTAGAAATGTCTAACATGAAGATAATGAGAAACAACAAAGGATGATTTTGTTTTTCTACAGAAATTACGAGGAAGAAGCAAAATGATGATATCGTGCTAAACTAGATAAGAAAGTATGAGATAGGCAATGACGTAACCACCTTGTCACTAATATGCAATAATTCTTTCCAAATTAATTTAAAAAACAAAGCAGCTTAAAAGTACTAAGTTAAACTTTTTCTGGAAGTTGATATGCTAAAGATTTGAAGTGAAAAACCAAGATGGCCTCTCCCTCTACCCCACTTTGGTGCCATCTAAAATCTAGTGATCTTATCCTCTCGATATTTGGGGTATACAGGCTTATTGGTCGGCTTTCTTGACTGCCAAGAACTACAGAATTTCTTTAATCGTTTGTTGTTTGGAATGAATAATTAAATCAGAATACACAATTTTATATATACACTACCTTTGAGTATCTTAGGACAATGTACTTTTTTTATTCCAAAAGGCGGAGAGAGAAGGGGTTTCCGGGGGGATTCTATCACAATTTTGTTAGATGGCCAAATGTGACACCTTTCTAAGTTCCATTCGCTAGCTACTAGATCAAAGCTACTTTATATTTTTGCTTTTGCAGTTGGTGAGATTTGGAAATTAAAGTTGGAACTGCAGAATTAGAAAGGAACCATCTAAAAGAAAGAAATTATTCGATATAGGGGTAAAAAATGGATGTCGTCGTGTCAAAAAAGATGATGCAAAATAATCTAGCATATATGTTGTTATTAGTTAAATTTATCAGTGAGCTGAACATTTCAACGTATGGTCCACTCTACTATAATCATGAACTTTGCATTTTCATCGTCTCTTCACATCACTATGATTACAGCGTGTTCATGAATTATTACTATAAAAAAGCATTCCCACTAAACACACAACACCCTTTACATTTGCCTAGTCTTTTCTCTTCACCTTAATTCTCTTCCTCATTTCCTTTTCAATGAAAACCAAAGCCAATCTTATGTTATTTGTGGTCTTGTTCTTGTTCCTGTTACTACATGGGCAACTTTTGAGAGCTGCAGCTCGAGATTGTTGCGGTTCTGTTGGAGGACATTGGGCTAGTCCTATGAGAAGGGCAGGAACAAAGTTCAAATTTGAAGATCAAATTTCTGGGGAAATTAAGACAACAAAGAGATATGCTGGAGACGACGACGTCTTTGATGATGTCTATAGACAACATGAAGATATTCCAAGCCCTGGTGTTGGAAACTGAATTGTAAATATCATATATCTGAGAGCCTTCAGACAAACTTTTGTCTCAGGAGTACATAAAAGCTACTACAATAGTTTTGTTTCGTTTTCTGTTTCATTCCATATGGCGCTTGTTCTGAGGGTAATGGGGTACTGGGCTTATCTATTATTTTGTGCCCATGTATATCGCTTAATATTATTTGAATGTTATTCAACTTACGTATATTTTTACAGAACATATATATATATATATATTAACGTGATGTATATTTGTGATGTATATTAACGCATATTTTTATAGAATATATATATATATATGCGCGCGCATACATGTAAACATTTGTGATGTTTATTATATATTGTCGTGCCTCGGGCCTGATTCTCAAATGGAATAAACATTATTTATGTGTACTCATGCTGCTGGTTCATTTGAGCTTTTATTCCATCTGCCTACTTTCCTCTCTTCTTATTTTGCGATCGTAGAAAGATAACCAATTTGCTCTTTAAAACTCTAATCATTAGGTTTAATTCTTGGTTTCATTATTAAAGAATAAAACTTCCTTTTCCTTTCCTAACATATAATATTTCAAGTTCTTGTTCCTAATTAATCAAGAATGGCGAAACACTGTCCTTTCATGTTTAAATGGTATTTAGAGTGTACGTTCATGTCACCATTCAACTATATTTTAATGGAGGCAGCCAGGTAGGGAAGGTAAAAAAATGGAGAACATTTAATAGGATTGGAATGTTGCACTTAAATGCTTAGAGTGAGATTTGAGTATTAACTACAACTTAATTAAAGCCATGTTTTGTTAAGTTTGATTAAATGTCCACTTGAATAACATCCTGCTCACTAATTATAATGATTGTTTTATCATATTCCTGAAAACAGTTACAAAATGATTACTATAAGAACTACACAGTCAAAAAAGATGGTTACATCAACTTGGGTATATGATCATATGCAGTCACTTGTCTGCCAAGATGGACTACATTTCCTCAATTTAAGGCCATTTTATCATGGGCCCTACCATTAGCTTCTAATGGAGTTCCACAATTGGCTGGACCCTTCAATTTCTGTAGCCAGTTAATCAAAACCAACTTCATTTTACTGAAATGATCCACGTTTTCCCTCCATTCTTTGTTCTGCTTTTTCTTTCTTGAAATCTAGTTATAATTATTCATGATAATAAGCTAGAAACCTAATCCAATTAAACATTTCAAAGAATGCAGTTAACAATGCAACAGATTGATTATGTGTAATAAATTTTGTAGTGTTTGAAACCCTCGTTTTGTTATCGTACTTAAGAAACTGAAATCTTTAATGGTAGATGTTCGCTAGATTTAAAGAATGGGTCTTGTGCGTGAAAAGAGATTGGGCCTCAAACCTGACTTTGAAATATATGTACGAAATTGGATCCATAATTGGCGCACTTCACTTCCCTAGAACTCTGAGTAGAAATGGTGTGTGGTAGCCACTTTTTAACGTGCTATTTAGTTTTTATCTATGTTACACCTTGTGTGTTCGTGCGTTGTCGTACCGTAAGGTTGCTAACATGGTAAGAAGGTATTTGTTTTTTTGAGGTATTTAAATAGGATGATAGTCATACGTTAAGTTTTGAAGTCAAATGAGTTGTGACACGGAAGTTGGAAAAAAAAAAAAAAAAAAGGNAAAGATAACATCCGAGAGTTTATGCAGCAGCATTGCGCCGCGGTCGTCGCAACATTAGGTGGGGGAGAGTGTGATGACCAGCCATGTCATCATGCCACATAGGTGCCATTTGGCATATATTAAAGCCATGTGGAAGCTTACATAGGAGAAAGACTAGCATTTGTGGGAAGATTCTAGAAAAGTATGGACATTTCCTTTGGAAGACCCTAGATCCCTATGGATTTGCTAGGAAGGTCCTTGGAATCTTCTAGGCTTGTAGAGAATTCTAGAGAAAGCCCTTATCTTGTAAATATTAAGGACTTGTGTAACAATTAATATTTACACTCTAGCCCCTAGGAGACTAGTATATAAAGGGGTCCATCCATTTGTAATTCATCAAGCAAACAATTCAAGTTCTCTCTAATACAAAGCTTCCTTTAATAATTCTCTTGTGTTCTTTCTACCATTCTCTTAGCGATCTTGAGTGTAGTAAGGCTGACTTGGCATAGCAAGAACGTGAGCAAGTTGTGCAAGATCGTGAGCAAGTTGTCAAGTGCCGCACGTGTACTTAGTTAACGACTAAGGACGTGACATACATACCTATAAATAAATGTTATTTGCTCTCTGATTTTCTTTTCTATAGAAACAAAAGAACTTACTCCATCTTATAAAATTGTAAATTTAAGAAGACTTAACCTAAATAGTCGGCCATCTAAACGCTAAAATTAAAAATAGTCAGCGAACATCTAATATAGGTATAATCTATGTATAATATATAATTATATATAATAAATACATATTCTATTTATCGGTTAGAAAAAATAAATAATAAATTTATCAGATCATTTATTTAAATATACCTGAATTTAAAGTGATATTTTCGGCAAATACTTTGAGTCGTATTGTATGTTATTAATGAAAGAAGAAATAATCTATATTATATTAAAAGCACGAATACCCTTAGAGAAATGTCATTTGCCTTTTTTACTCTTTAAAAATAGAGTTCACACCGAACAAAATAGTCATTTGATTATTTTCTTAATACTTAGGAATAATCATTAAAATAATTTCCTAATACATAAAAATAATCATTGAATTACTTTCCCAATATTTAGTACTTTGATTTTTCTACTATAATTCCTTCAAAAAGCTTAAGAAGGAAACTTATCTACTTTGATTGTGAGAATTCTTTTTCGTGAAAACCTTGCTGCTTATCAGACAAAACTAAAGAACTTTTGAAAACTTTCCTCTTTCTGACCGCTTAACATAGCAAAGGATTCTCCTATAAAATTTTATTGTTATCTTGATTTCTTTGAAATACGTTTTATTTCTTTTTTGTGAAAAGAATAAAAATAGTTTTTAGGGAAAATACAAAAATATTAAAACGTAAATAAAAAAGAAAATTATCATTACAAGAAGTAACAAAATTGTTCTCAAAGTGTTTAGCAATTCCTAATTTAAATAACAAAGAAATTAACTAAGTGTAATTACATATACTTACGGAGAGTAAAAATAATTGATTTACATGTTAAAAAGAAAAATATGACATTCCTAAATTTTCTAACATAAATAAAAGAAAAATATAACATTCCCAAAATCCTACCATAAATAAATGAAAAGTACTTTTTCAAGAAAATCAAATTGTCTTCAATTCTTAAAATCTAAGTTTAAGTTAAACAAAAAGAAAAATAGCTTTTTCACGAGGTAATCAAATTGTTTTCAATTATTTATATATATATATATATATATATATATATATATATATATATTTATTTATATTATATTATATTTATCTATCTATCTGTACTATATTAAAAGTACCAAGGCCTTTAGCGAAATATCGCTCGCCTTTTTTACCCTTTATAATTAGATTTCATATTGGAAGATGTTGTAATTTTTAATTATTTTTTTAATATTTAGGTATATGAAATCAATTAAAATTTTTATTAATAAATTCTTCCCTTAATTATTTGAATTACATTAGAAGTCCTAATATTTAAGATTTTAAAATCAAGTAAAATTTTATTTTATATAATCATTTCCTTCTTTCAATACATTCTTTATTTGAAACCTTTTTTTATGCATTAATAATTCTTATTTATATGGTAGACAATACAAGACTCCTCTTGGTGATGATGGGATATGTTGGATACAAATCAAATATAACTATAGAAAACATAGTTGACTAATAAGGTAACTATATATTATTTGGATGTGAATACGGTAACTATTAATTATTTGGACGCTATAACTCAGCTACTATCTAGGTAAATGAAATTGAATAATATATAAATTTTTTTTAGTGATTTTGAAGAGAGAGAGATATTACTCCATCAAGTTTAAAATTAATTCTGGAAAGAAATACTCCAACAAATATGATTTTGGCAACTTTATTAACATTGGTGTATAATATGTTATAGTCTTTCACCATAAACTTTATTTTAGACGTATTAAGTCATATTTTATAACATTTTATAGCACGGATAATTATTTGAGACATATAAAATTTAATATTGTCTAATTGTCGCTTTATATAGGTATCATGTACCATTGATCATATTTTGCGAGTAAATAATTAAATAAATTTACTTGAAAAGACTTGAATATATGTCAATGTGCATGTCTGAAGAATATCTTCAATTCTAAGCCAGTAAATTTATTAAAAACTGAAAATTTATGGAGCCTAGCAGGTGAAGAAAAGAAAAGGAGACACGCCTAACAGTAAATTTTAGTAATATTCATTAAAACATGCCTTGAAATATAAATTTTTATTCTTTTTATGGTCAAATTTTTGAGTATATGATGGATGGTTAAAGAATATTAAATGTCAATTTGTTAGAATGACTCGACTTGCAAGAAGAGTAATCATCGAGATTGAGAAAATAGAAATATACCTAGACATCCTTAAGTAAACACAAAATTAAACAAATAAAATTTCATAGCTAATTATAGGGACGACTCAATAAAATTAATGGTCTAAAGCCAAACTATAATAAGAAGCATTAGGTTTATTTCATAAAATTCATGTACTAATGAGACAAATTCAAAAGATTTATTTACTGATTTATGGATCAATAAAAAGAGACAAGAAAAATAGTTATTTTTAAAAAAAGTAGATAGGCATTGAAAAGTTAAATCATTAGAAGCATGAAAACTAAATAAAAATTAGTAGAGGAGAAAAAGTCAAACTTAAAGAGAGGGAGGGGTAAAGTACTAATTAATAAGAGAGAAGAAAATTTTATCATATATAATTTATTTACTCATTCGAACAACCTTAACCAAATCCAAAAAAGTATATCATTTAGAACATTTGCTAAGGATAATTATACACACTATATTGTATATATAAAGCTTAATACTTGAAATGGTATTTTTTTTTTCACGAAAATCATTGTTTATAAAGAGATATTAGGTCAAATTCAAAAATATAACATATCATAATTATCATCATAATAAATATATAAATACAAAAATTGTATAATTAACCTACCTATATTCTTAATCGTTGTAAGTTCAGAAGATAATTAATAACTCTGCATTCAACTATTTCTTCGATGTAGCATTTATATTTTAATTTAAATGAGTGTTGTATTTATCTCGACATTAATTTTATCGCACATAATTTATTCTTATTTTAAATTTTATTATTTTTTATTCGTAAATAAAAAAAATACGTGGGATGCACGTGCACTAAAATTAGTGATGTAAAGATGGGCTTCACAAAGTTTGTCAGGATACAGTGATAGGGCATGAAATGTCTGTACGTGTTCCTTAGTCACGTGATTAGGAATATTAGACATGGATAACACCTTTTAAAATTAGTAGCGAGCAAAGAATTTTATTAAGGAGTAACACCAAAAAGTTAAAACAATTCAATATATATGTAGTTTATAAATACTGAAAAAATTAACCTAATCACACACTATAATATTTTGAAGAAAAAGCATCTATTAACATGTGTGAGAGGCTTCCACCAATACTATTGGACCATAAATCTTAGTCACTCACATTAAATGTTTATTCTTTACTTAATTCATATATGGTCCCGTATGGAAGGTAAATAGCTTGAATAATACGTAGTATATATGTTTGATCAATCACGTGTTCCAGTTTTTTTCAACTCTTGATTAAGTAGAAAGAATTAGGCGTCATACTACGAAAGAAAACTTTTGACAAGGGAAGTCACATTATTTCTTTCTCAAGACTCACGACTCAATTTGACATGTGCATTGTGTTTGTAGTCAATTGATTTAAATCAGCAACCGTAAACATGCATCTTCTTTTTACGTTGTTGTCAGCTTACTGTAGTTGAAAGACTAGGAAGTAAAAGAAAACTCTCGCGAAGAAAGATTTCAAGTATATAGGATACCGCGAATGAAAATTTGAGAAAACCAAATTATTAAAAATCTCTCTGCACTACTAAAAAAGGAATTAACGACCAAAATACTCCGTAGCTAAATAGAAAAATTAGTTGTTAATCGCATTTACTGATGGATTAGCAATAAATTATCAAGAAATTCTATTAACTACGAGTGATTTAGGTGTAAATTAACGATGAAGTTCGTAGTTAATTTCAATTAATGAAATTATACATGATGTAATCACATGTTCGCAGTTTATTTAATTCCAAACGAGAATTATATATTCGGTATAGGGGTTGGTCCTTGATGTATACTATCCCTTAACAGGAATAGTCCTTAATGTGTGTAAAAAGTGAATGTTTTTGGTCTCATGTCCTAAAATTAACAGTTCCTTCGCATGTATCCGTTAAAGTTAATGGATTCATAGCACAAAAGTACCCACCTTCAATTCCCAGAAAGTTGAGGATCACATGGTACTCCATTTTTTCTCGGACAAAACTTGATTCCCATGGCTGCAAAATACCACGAATGCAGGCCATCCGGGGATTTGCCAAGATATGAGTAGGATATTTCAGTTCCCCATTTGTTACTTGAAGAAGTTGGAAAATAGCTAAAGAAAGGTTATCATGTTTTCCACTTGAAAACTCCCCAAAGCTGATTGGAGTTATAAATATCAGCATCCTCATCCTTTTTTTAGAACAAAAGGTTCCTCATTCCCAATTTTTGCTCACATGTTGAGTTTTTTCTTTATTATTTTTTTTGCTCCTACTCCAGCTTCCTGTTTATTTTACAAAATAAAATGTGGTTTATTCACATTTTTCAATTTGTCAAATGGAAGAGCGTAGGAGATGAATTGCCCCTACAAACTGTGGGGGTTCTTTTTTCAAATTTTTAGTTGGGATTTATTTCACCAATTTATATTTATATTCATTTATACATGCAACAGTTTATCTTTGCCAATTAATTGATTCTTGCTATTTGTGTAAAGTGTGTATTTGAAAATCACTAATGTATCATGTGGCAAAGTGAAGAGAGGAGTGGCAGTAGGTAAGTGAAGAAAGAAGAGAAATGGAGTTTGTGGGACCCACCGCCTGTCAACTTAGGTGGTGGATGACTCTTCAACCTTGAAGCTCGGGGAAATGCTCATTTGGCTTCACTTTTTGACCCAAACAGACCATATACTCTCCCAAAACACTCTGAAAGCAGTCTCCATGATTCTAGAGTGAAACCAAAAATAAAAATATGAGTCAAACGCTAAAAATTCCGTCGTGCTAGTGAGTTTCTTGTTCTTCTTATGGTTGCTGATTTTGGTGTGGTTCTAGCTCGTGTAGGGGGTTGTTTTAAGTGGTATATGTTCTGGAAAATACTCTCCTGAGGGTTTTATATCAGCCCTAAGTGATTTCAAGTATTTCAAAGCGATTCTAGTGCCGAGAAACCTGAAGTGCTTGCTAGTTTCTCTTCTTTGTTCTTGTGGCTACATTGGAAGGATACTTTGTAGTGAAGTAATCTCAAATTCGAGTTGTTCCATCTGTTTGAAGGTAAGGAACCTCTTATTCTACATATATTTGAGTTTATCCAAGTTGCGACTAAGTCGTTGAAGTTAGAACTTGTGAGATATTGATCGAAAGGCTTGTTAGTAATGCTGTTGATTGTTGGACTGTTTGGGAGGTGTTCTTGCAGCGTTTTATGGATGGAAAATTTATGGAATAACCTAAGTATATTGTGTTGTTATTATCAACATTTTCTGAATACAAATCAGAGGGAAAGAGTTTAAAATACAATATTATTAGACAATATATTGTTGCTGCAATATAGGACGTGGGAAATATAACAAAATAAGGGGAGATGCTGCCCATTTTAATAAATAATGAGATTGTCGTTCATTGTACGTTAGTTGTACTTTCGTAGCTTAATGATAGCATCATTATCGTGGTTGTAGACTAAGGTGCGACCAGTTGAGTTCAGTGTGGTTATTCGGCAGATTGCTACAGGTATGATAAGGCTAAACCCTTCCTTCATTTTTGCATGATCTCGTAACTACATGCATGTGATAATGAGACATAAAGAGAAGTTCGTATTCCTGAATTTATTCACATTATCCTAGCCTTCTAGGTTACAATATTCTCCATGTTGGGACTTTCTATTAAGTTAAGTATTGTCTTCTTTCAGTCAAAAGAGTAAAGGGTCTATATATATATACAGTATTATAGTATTTTCACCACCACCGAGCTATAATTGGTGGGCAGGCACCTATTGGGCAACCTCAGATCAGATGGTAAGTTATATACCGAGCCTACTATGGCCGAGCGCCTATGAGCGAGCTTAGAATGGCCGAGATACAGAGCCTAGTATGGCCGAGTGCGTATGAGCAAGCCTACTACGGCATAGAAGTTACACATACCGAGCCTTATAGGGCCGACAACTATTTTACTTACTATATTGAGAGAGCTGAGTCAATATCAGCAGGTAAGCATATCTTCAGATTATCTTTGACTCCCAATTACTTTTAGTTATTATATTATCAGTTCTGTCTCAACTTTCAGTTATTCTATTGGCTTACATACTCGGTACATTATTTCGTGTTGACGTTTTTTTTTGTTGTGGGTGCTACATTTCATGCCTGCAGGTCCTGATAGACAGCTGGATAGACATTCCCAGTAGACAAAGCCAAACATCAGCTTGGTAGGTACGCCTCCTTCCCCCGAGTTACCGGGTCTAGACCTTGGAGTCCATTATATATATATATATATATATATATATATATATATATATATATATATATGTATGTTTGATGAGTAGGTCGAGGCCCTGTCGCGACTATGATATAGTTCAGTTATCTCTAGAGGCTTGTAGATGAGTCCTGTATATTTGATATATCAATATTGTGGCCTTGTCAGCCTCGTGTTGCATGTTCAGTTGGAGCTAGTCTCCGTTCAGTTTTATATTTTGTTTCGCAAATTGTCCTGCAATGTGGGCCTATGGTCAAAGTATCACATTGTATGTTTAGGGCCCCTCAGTCTCAGGTTGGTACGCTCGGGCCGGGTATAGAACCGGGTGTCCGCCATGCTTCCCTAGGTTTTGGGGCGTGACAAACTTGGTATCAAAGCAGTTCTATCCTAGGGAGTCTACAAGTCGTGTCTAGTAGAGCCTTGTTTATAGATGTGTTGTGCACCACATTATATAAACAGGAAGCTACAAAGCATTTTAGAGTATGTTACCCTTCTTTGAAATCCAAGTCGTGCTATAGAGCTAGGTCATAAGAGTATGAGTCAGGACTTATGTTTTCTAATGATACAGAGTTGTTTGCAATTAGCAATATTATAGCTAGCTAGAGGGCTAATACGACATGTAAGCGCACTAATAGAGAGAGAGTTCTGGACGACGTAGCCCAGTTTGAGGCCCTATCAAATCATGCATACTAGATGTGCAAATTTCTTGCTTAAGACCCTATAATAGGAATATCTAACACAAGCCGCGAATAGCAGGCCATGATAGTATCAGAAGGTAAAAGTATAAGTTTCAATAGATAACAGAAGCAATGTGAAGAAGGATACAAGGTATCGAGTTAGTGAAGATTATTAGTACTTACAATTCAGGTAGAGAAATATGAGCATTCTAAGTTACATTCAACATTAACAGACTTATGTACAATTGGCGACATCCATCTCAGTTATGCCCTATGGGAGCTAACATATATAGTTAAGAGAAGGATGGGATAGCAGGATCCAGTTTAGGTTAGAGTAACCCAAAATGATGGATGGATTGTTAGAGTTAGCTAATTTATCAGAATGATATTGTAAACGTGGTAATAGTTCTCCTTATAAGACACCCAGATGGTGCACTCTAGAATAGTACAATTAGATATGAATACTAGAATGTCTAGAAAATTCTCAGAAGATAGGCACTGGAATCCTAGAAAGGATAAATATTTACCTTAGTGTGGCTCTCGTCCCTAGTAAAGAGAGAATGTTAGGCATCCCGAAGAGCCAGTGGATGGAGCAAGGGGAGCTAAAAGCGAAAGAATGTTTTGTTGAAGTTTTCAGAATAAGGTAATAGATAGGAATTTTAGCAGAAGAATAAGAATAGAGTAAATGAAGAATTGTGAGTAAGATGTGATAAATGGGTGATAACGATAAATCAAAATATGACAAGATGACAAAGTCTATATTCAAGTGAAAGAAAAGACAAGAGGAGACAGGCCTTGAGACAATAAAAGAGTATAAGCAATAAAGTCATATCATCATTCTGAGAAATGAGTTGGTGACTCCAATGTGATTACCATAAGGCTAAGTTAGAAACCCCTGGAGTAATAAAAGTTAGTATGGACTAGTAAACAAGACAAAAATTGAATATGAATTAGGGATCGAGGGATTTGATAATATTCGGCGTCGTGAGAATTTCATAGATCGCATTCTAGAAATAATAGAATGGACAATAGAAGAATAACCTTTAAAGGTCGTTAATGAGAACGCTTCCCTTTGGCAAGCGCTGTGAGCAAGGTTAAGCTTAAGGGTCTAAGTGTGCCAGTTATACTAGGTGTAACCCAACGTGCATATGAAATTCAATTATTCCTAGTATACAAAGGTTACCGCAAGGCGAGTAAGGGTCATTGAAGATGACGCCGGAGATGAAGAGGTAAAACATCTGCTGCTAGGAGTTTAGAGCATTAAATTTTAGTACTCCCCTAAAGGGAGGAAGATGGTATGATATGGTATTAAGTCGGAATTAAGTGATTCAGGTAACTATGAATTAGTAAAGGAAGAATACGGTAAAAAGGCAAAAGGAATGATATTGCATTTATTCATATCCTACAAATATGTTACAACTCCAGAACATTATGCAAGCACGAAGCCGTGGAGAGGCAGTAAGGATTCCTAGCTAGGATGTTAATTGATAAATAAGTGTTAATGGACACTTGATACATAAGGAGCCAGTGTGAGAGGTAAGTTAAGACAAAAGACATAACCCAAGAGAGGTTATGCGAAATATAGATATGAGAATAGACCAACGAGTAGTTAGTAGTTGATTCAGGAAGAGCCTAATTATGGCTAGACAAGAGGTCACCGATAAATTAGAAAATCGTGCAAGATAAACATAGTGAACCCCAGTATTAGGAATTTAGTCTCGCAGATACGAGATCGTAATCTTTGATAAACTTCAACTAGGAGTTGGGGAATTTAAAGGTATCGTATGAGTGTCACGGAAATAAAAAGAGTGCCACTAGGGAGACAATCAAAATATCAGTTCAGAAGTAACCCTCAGAACAAGGGCGTAGAGCTAAGTAACTAGGGATAGTTATAGGCGAGTAAGGACATAAAAAATGCCGTTGGGTATACGATATAATAAGCTCACAGCTTTACAAGAGTTAGAGGGTCTCCCCTAAGTACTATAACGAAAGACTAGCTGAAGAAATAAGGAAGAAGGCTTCAATCTAAGCATAGTAACTTGAAGAAGAAATTGTCTTGTAAGAACAATCTCATTAGAACATTGTATGCACTCCATATGGAAGTGGCACCCATAATGACTAATGAAAGAGAAGTAAGAATCAAAAGTAATATTCGAGAAAATATGAGTTGCACGAAATTTCAATGATCCACGTCGAATACGCACTAAATAGTGAGTGAAAACGGTCGTTGGAAAAATAGTACTCAACAAGAGTCGGGGTCGATTTCCACAGGGAGTTACTAAGGGTGCTAGGAGTACACTTGACGAAAGCGAAAGGAATAGCTAAATTGCACTTCAACAATAAGTTTTGATTTCTAATTCTAATTTTACTCTAACAATTATAAATTAAAGAAAATAAACTAGAAGCCTAATCAGTATTTTTGGTGTTTTTCCAAATAGTTTAAATGCCTTAGGCTGTGACCATAACCTAGGTGTTTGCCTAATGGGATAAAGACGTTAATTCTTGTTTTGTTGATTGGGGAGTAGTATAGCTCTCAACTCTATGTTACCCTCTCATTACCTCTCAGTCAGAGAGTGATTTTGCCCAATTTGGTTTTCTCAAGTCCAAATGGGTATCAACCAAACAGTTGATCAGAGCTCAAGTCGGGTAATTACTATCTTTAGGTTGAACCCTTTAATTGGGTTAATCAATCTCTCAATTGACCCAATTCCTTGTTAGCTAAGTTATCCTAGACTAGGTTCCTCTTTCTCAAGTAGGGACTAAGTCAAATAGGCATGAATCGATATTTGCAACCATTAATTCTAAAATTGAAGCATGAACTAAGCTAAATAATTAACACCCACTCATAAACAAGTACTAAATTAGATACCCATAAGGTTTACATACTAGGGTTAGGTCACAACCCTAGTAAGAGTCTAGCTACTCATAATGGGTTTTGACAAAATTAGAAAAATAAGCTAATTAAACTCATAATGGAAGTTTAAAATGATGAAATCTAATGTAAATACACCAAAGTAATGTAATACTTTCTAAAGTAGTAAAGAAAAACGGCTACAGGGACTTCAGATGTTCAAAATTTGACCTAATTTTGTGAAACTCGTCTATTTATACATTGTCAAAAATCTCGAACAAAAATTCCCCTCGAGAGGTTCTGCGGCCGCACAATTCTATGCGCAGTCCACTGATTTCTTCAGCTGGTAAGAAGTGGAGTTCTGCAGCCACACATTTATGAACTGCGGCTGCAAGGCAACCTTCTGCGGCTGCACATTTCTGGACTGCAGCCGCGAGGCAATCTTCTGCGGCCGCACAATTCTTGTGCGGTCCGCAATTTACAAAGGCTCCTGGACTTGGTATTTTTGCATACTCTCTGAAAGGTATGCTATATTGCTGAAAGTATGGGTGGCTAGTGGTCCGGTCCGGTCACGGATCAGATTTTTTTTTCCGGTCCGGTACAATTACTGCGCCTAAATCGGACCTAACCGGTCCGGCCTTACCGGCTAAAATCCACTCGACCGGCTCGTGACCGGTACCGGTGGCCGGTCTACCGGTCCGATCCGGTCGGTCACCGGTTAATTTTATTTTTTTTTTTGATTTTTTTTTAATAATTAGTTAATTACCATTTGACTCATTATTTAACTTTATAAATAATTGAAAAATATGTTTCAAAGTTGAATTTTAGAATTAAAGAAGTTACTATATAATATTCTTACAAAGTTTCAATTAGTTTCAAAATTTATAATTAGATTCAAATATCAAACCTTAAAATATATTCAAAGTTAGTAAAATTATAAAATATAAGAGCACACGACAAGAGTTGTGAAGTTGTCACGACCCAAAATCCTAACCTGGTCGTGATGGCGCCTTTCGTGAAGACAAGGCCAGCCGAACCAATCCAACACCGCTAAACATTTTAAACAACACGAAGATAAAATAAATACGGTTTAATATTAGTCAATTGCAGAAAATATCATATAGCAACCATCCCGACTACAGCCCTCAGATCGGGGTGTCACAAAGTCATGAGCCACTAGAGAAGTCCTAGTAATAATATAACTATTACATGCAAATGGAACTGTAATTATATCATTTACTAACATTTTGTAAACCACGTTCCTTAATGCGGTTTAGGGGTGGCCAGTGGTCCGGTCCGGTACAATTAATGTGCTTAAAACCGGTCCCAACCAGTCCGGCCTTACCGGCTAAAGTCCACTCGACCGGCTCGTGACCGGTACCGGTGGCCGGTCTACCGGTCTGATCCGGCCAGTCACCGGTTAATTCTATTTTTTTATTTTTTTTTAATAATTAGTTAATTACCATTTGACTCATTTATTTAACTTTATAAATAATTAAAAAATATGTTTCAAAGTTGAATTTTAGAATTAAATAAGTTACTATATAATATTCTTACAAAGTTTCAATTAGTTTCAAAATTTATAATTAGATTCAAATTTCAAACCTTGAAATATATTCAAAGTTAGTAAAATTATAAATTTTGTAGTAGTGTAGTAGAAGAAAATTATAAGTTTTTGAAAATATAACTTATAATTAGAATTAAATAAGTTACTATATAATATTCTTACAAAGTTTCAATTAGTTTCAAAATTTATAATTAGATTCAAATTTCAAACTTCAAACCTTGAAATATATTCAAAGTTAGTAAAATTATAAATTTTGTAGTAGTGTAGTAGAAGGAAATTATAAGTTTTTGAAAATATAAC
>MCJB01052843.1:1152-23009 GCA_002018475.1 Nicotiana obtusifolia | reverse complement strand
CACCATACCTATACGTTGTTCTCAACGAGAAACAATTTAGCACGTAGCACATAATTTCTAATTCCTCAAGCTAAGGCTAGAACGGACACTTACCTCGCTTGGCAATGGGATTCAAGGTTCCGACAAACCTTTGCCTTGAAACCTTGCGTCCGAAGGCTCCAAATCTAATCATAAATAATTTATTACGGTCAATACCCATAATGGACACCAATTTCCATTGAAATTCACAAACTTTCCGGGTAAAATTCCAAAATTAAACTCAAAATTGACAGTGGGTCCCACTTCTCGTAATCGTACAAAACCCAAAAAATGTAATGACCCATTCCAATACGAGTCCATGCTTATAAAATTTGTCAAATTCCGACACCGGATTGACCTTCAAATCCAAATTTTTGTTCTTGGAAGATTTGGAAGAAAAAATCTGATTTTTCTTCCATAGATTCATAGATTCATGATATAATTGAGTATGGAATCATGATCTATGAAGGATTTATGATAAAGAACACTTACCCCGATGTTTTCCTTGAAAATCGCTTCAAAAGTCGCTTCAATCCGACCTCCCTAGCTCAAAATATGTTAAAATGACCAAAACTCCATTTTATAGACCCCATTCTGCCTCCAGCGCCACGGGGGGCGCCGGGCGCTGCCCATGGCGCTGCTTCCAGTGGCCTCCGCTGCCTTCACTGCCTCGGGTCATCACAAAAACACCTTATAGAACAAAATATAAGTATAAGAAACCTAGAAAAAGATATTACATAAAGAATTATAAACATAAAATACCACATAAACAAAAGAGAAATTTATCTGAATGTAAATGTTACAATTGTGGAAAATTAGGACACATAGCTAAAAATTGTAAAATACCTAAAGATCCAAAGAAAAAACAAATAACAGAAGTTATAATAGAAAATGATGACTATACCCAAATAGATTATATAGACTATGAAATAGAAAGTGAAGATAGTATATACGAATTATCCGAAACTGAAATTACAACGGATATAGATGAAGAAGAGGTAGAGTATGATTGAAAAAGATATACAAATAATTAAACAAAAAGAATATCAAGATGAAAAATCATATGAACAAAAAATAATCTTTGATAATAATATGTTTGAGCAAATAAAAGGTAAAGAACTAGACTTAAGCGTAGATAAAATTTTAGAAATACCTATAATAAAAAATTAGTTTAAAAGAAAAACAGAAGAATATTACATAATAAGTCAAAAAGAACATATAATAGATTGTAAATATACTAAAGGAAAAGCAAAAATACCAATTATAAATAAAAAAGTAATAAACAAAGAAATTCAAGATATAAGAGCTAAAAACCCAGTTAAATATGTACACTTAGGAGGAACAGAAATATTAATTAAAGCATGTTCTAGAGAAGGAATAGACACACCTATAGAAATATATCTAGGAGATGATAGAATTATACACCCCATAGAAAAAAGCATAATAAGTAAAGAGGAAATTTAATATATCAAAAATTTAAATTCATTATTAGTGAAAATTATTCGGTAGCAATAGAAGATAAACATAGATAAATCATTAGTATTATACTGGAAAATATCAGGAATAGAACTAGCACAAGAAAGTAAAATATTTACAGCAAGATGTAAAAACTTATACATCTTAACAACTAAACATAAAATAACTGCTAAAAATAAAATAAAAAAATAAAAATTGAAAATCCTTTTGAACAAATAGTTACTGTTATAGATAAAAATGATTATAGTTACAAAGAAATAGATATAGAAGAAGATTTAGAAATAGTTAAAGATAGAATAAATACATCTAAAAGACTAAGTTATGAAACCCCATCATCATCATCTAGAACAAGTACATCTGGAAGATTAGAGTATAATACTTCACAAAATATGATAATAGAAGAAACAAAATCACACCAATATTATATAACAGGGATAATGGATCAAAGGAAATACCTCATATTAATCAATATAGGACAGGAAGAAAATTATATTATGAGAGAACTAGTACGAGAAGAAGAAATAATTACAAAAGAAAAATCATGTCCATATTTACCAATAACCTTAGTAAATACAGATGAATACACCAATAAAGAATTAATTATAGGAGGAATACCAATACAAATAAAATTTAAGATATATAATGAAGAGACAAAATTAACCTTAGGAATAAAATGGTTAGATAGTGTAAAACCATATAATTTAGAAGATAAACAATTAACAATAACTTATGAAACTAGGAAAATCATAATAAAGCGTAAAATAATGTAAATAATGACAAAAATTTATATATTAGTAAAAATTATAGTAGAAGGATATTATAATAGATACTATACACCAATGATAGATACAGGAGCAGAAGCTAATATGTGTAATCATAATTGTTTACCAGATAGTAAATGGAAAAAATTAAAAATACCTATTATAGTTACAGGATTTAATAATGAAGGGAGTATGATAGAATATAAAGCTAAAAATATAAGAATACAAATATGGGATAAAATCCTACATATAGAAGAAATGTATAGTTATGAATTTACAAATAAAAATATACTATTAGGAATGCCATTTCTGGACAAATTATACCCACATATAATAACAAAAACACATTGGTGGTTTACTACCCCATGTAAACAAAAAATAGGAGCAAAAAGAGTAAATAACAAAGTAAGAAATCAAACATCATGGATAAAAGGAAGTGAAAAAATTACTCAAAAATTAGAAAGTAAGAAACTAGATAATCATAAAATAGAAATAATTATATTCACAGTAGACAAATTAAAAATAATAGAAGATAAGTTAGAAAAACTATACAGTGAAAATCCGTTACAAGGATGGAAAAAACATAAAACTAAGATAAAAATTGAACTTATAGATGAAAATAGTATAATAACCCAAAAACCTTTAAAATATAATTTTGATGACTTAAAAGAATTCAAAATGCATATTACTGAATTAACGAAAAATGGATATATACAAGAAAGCAATAGTAAACATACTAGCCCAGCTTTTATAGTCAATAAACATAGTGAACAAAAAAGAGGAAAAAGTAGGATGGTAATTGATTATAGAAAATTAAATGCAAAAACTAAAACATATAATTACCCAATACCAAATAAGATACTAAAAGTAAGACAAATACAAGGTTATTGTGACGACCCGGCTAGTCGTCTCGTGAGTTACCGCTCCGTTTTTCCTATTTTCCGTCTCATTATGCTTCGTTATCCATGTTCTATGTGATCGAGTTGAGTAATTTGCGTTTGGAGTGGGTTTGGTAAGAAATGAGATACTTAGTCTCTTTTAAGAAGGTTTAAGTTGGAAAAGCCAACCGGATGTTGACTTATGAGTTAGAGGGCTCGGATGTGAGTTCCGATGGCTCGGTTAGCTTCGGGAGGTGATATATGACTTAGGAGTGTGATCGGAATTGGTTTTGGAGGTCCCGTGTAGAATTAGGCTTGAATTGGTGGAGTTAGTATTTTGGCGATTTCCAGTTGTTAGGCAAGATTTTGATCCGAGGGTCGGAATGGAATTCCGAGAGTTGCTATAGCTTCGTATGGTGATTTCGGACTTAGGCGTATGTCCGGATTTGAAATTGGAAGTCCGTAGGACAATCCAACGCATTTTGGCAATGTTGGAAAATAGAAGATTTTTGGAAAGTTTGACCGAGGGGTTGACTTTTTGATATCAGGGTCGGAATCCAGTTTTGAAAAAGTTCATAGGTCCGTAATGTCATTTATGACTTGTGTGCAAAATTTGAGGTCAATCGGACTCGATTTGATAGGTTTCGGCATCCAATGTAGAAGTTGGAGTTTATTAGTTTCATTAGGCTTGAATTGGGGTATGATTCGTGTTTTTAACATTGTTAGATGTGATTTAAGGCCTCGACTAAGTCCGTAATATGTTTTAGGACTTGTTGGTATATCCGGACAGGGTCCCGAATTGCTCAGGTGAGTTTTGGGTGGTTAAACGGACTATTTCATCTTTGGAAAAGATGAAAAAATCTGCAGAAAATTGCAGAAAAAACTGATGCGTGTACTCCCGTTTGGAAGCTCATATCTTGTAATCTATAAGGAATCAGAAAACCTTCAAAACATGAAAGTTGTAGTCCTTTGAATCTAGTTTCCATAATGATAAAGCATTCATCATTTGGACATATATACAGAAAGTTACGATAGATCGAAATTGGCTGGTGGAGCAGTTTTGATAGAACTTCTCGATGCACTTTAGAAACTCATATCTCGGAATATATAAAGAGTTATGTAGTGTACAACCTATCAAATGAAAGATCTTCGAGTCTAGTTTCTAAATCTTCAAACCGTTGCTCATTTGTATATTTCCACAAGGAGTTATGAGCGTTTTAATAGAAGGTGTACAGCAAGGGAATAATGATAAGAGGATGTACAACCTGCACAGCGCAAGTATAACTCCATGAAGCCTGGGCAGAATGTTTTAAGCCTATTTTGTCCGATTTTGGGTATAGTTTCACCCATAGTTGTTCATATTTGGAGGTTCTTGAAAGAAATTAACGAGGGATTCAAGGAGAATCGATTGGAGGTAAGAATTTTGGACCTAAAACTCGTTTATATTGTGAAATCCACCTAGAAAATCATTGAAGTCTTGCTAAAAATGGAAGAAATAGGGCTTGGGATTTTGACATTTTAATTGGGTATTTGGAGGACCATTTGGGGACGGATTTGAGAACTTTTGATATGTACGAACTCGTGGGGAGATAAGGAACCCGTTGATGTGAAAATTTTTGAACTTCGAGAAGTGGGCCCGGGGTTCGGGTTTTGCTAATTTCGGGATTTCTTGGTATTTTTGATTGTTTTTGCTTGGGTTTTGTTCCCTCAACATATTGTGACATATTTGTTCTGAATTTGGATAGATTTGACGCACGTGAAGGCCAATTTGGAAGGCAAAGGCGTCGTGGGCTAAGGATTTAGCCGGTTTGAGGTGAGTAATGTTTGTAAATGATGTTCTGAGGGTTTGAAACCCCGGATTGCACATCGTAATGCTGTATTGAGCTGAGGCACATGCTCGATGATGAGCATGGGGTCGTTTACTACTGGGGATTGGGGCTTTGTCCATCCCGATTTATGATTTTATTACATTTTTGATTGAAACCTGTTTGATATCATCATGATTTGGGCTGCTTGCCATATTTTGGGCTTCTTGCCGGTTATGTGAACCCTTCAGGGGTATTTATCAATGTTTACTGAAATCATATTTGGACTTCGTGCCGGTTATGTAAGCCCTTCAGGGGTATTTGTCACTGATTTGAATCATTATTTGAACTCAGTTTTGAAAATTAAATGATGTTTTCAAATGATTTTTTTATTGGATCGGGTGACACGCCGCCACGGGATTTTTAATGGATCGGGTGGCACGCCGCCACGGGATTTGATTTTAATGGATCGGGTGGCACGCCGCCACGAGACGTAATGTGCATGGATCGGGTGACACGCCGTCAGGAGATATTGCGCTACTGAACCCCCCACAGTAAGCGCCGGGTACCCAGGGAACGGGTGGCACGCCGCCACGATAGTCATGAGTTGCATTGCATTGCATTGCATTTTTGGTTGTGTTGGTGTTGTTTCCGTTTACTTCATGTTATCTATTTGAGATGTTACATGTTATTACTGTTCCATCGTGGATTTCTCTAAGTCTTATGTGTTTCTTACTTTCAGTTATTATTTATATGTATTACTCACTTAGTTGGAAGTACTCACATTACTCCCTGCACCATGTGTGCAGATTTAGGAGTTATCGGTTCCGCTCCGAGACATAGATTACTACTGTCAAAGCGGCGATTCAGAGATTACGAGGTAGTTGTTGGCGTTCGCAGCCCGTATCTCTTTTATTTTGTTGTTTCCACTTTCTTCAAACAATTGTGCCAAAGATATTGTAATAGTTATATTATTATCAGGATTTCATTAGTGGCTCATGACTTTGTGACACCCCGGTTCGGGCTGTAGTCGGGATGGTTCACTGTATTTTGTCGCAAATTGCTGTTATTAAATCGTACTTATATTATTTTTGTATTGTTTAACTGTTTGAATGAAGTTTAGTTGAATTGTCTCTTGTCTTCATGAGCGGCGCCATCACGATCATGGTTGGGATTTTGGGTCGTGACACGAAGTTACCTATAAAACCAAAAAACAAGAACCTCAATAAATTATTTGAAAAACCATATACTACAATACCAAAAAACCTAGTTATAATACAACCTCAAACCACTACTTTTTCCGAAAGCCTAAACCAAACCAAGAGAACCTATAACCATATATCCCGTACATATATAGATAACATGCACAAATTACAAACATTCCTTAACCTAAACCCAAGATCCAAGAATACAACTAACCCAGAAAAAGACTATATTACAGCACACCTACAAAGACACAATAAACTTATTGCTTTACCAGGAACTAACCCCAACCTAGTAAATACCTGTTACAATTACGGATTATTGAGTACAGTATATACTACCACAGGAGAAGAAATAGCTACTATTACGGAATTATACAAAGCATTTACTACATACAAAAGAATTACTAAAGGGACACTTTTTTACATAAAATTTTATACTGCACCAGCGGAGATATTATATGATGAAGTAAAACCTATCATACAAGTCATTAAGATTGGACTTACGAGAGAAATGATCATACCAGAACAAATCGATATACAACCGGAAATACCTAAGGCAGAGATTCCAGAATTCTTTGCAAACAAAAGACTTATTGGACTAGCTACAATACTCAGTGAGTTAGCAAATACCTATATGAATGAACTACCTGTGTGGACTTATTATTCAAGAGAACAAATTATGATATATTCACATTCTAAATAAATTAGAAGGCAAGATATGGAGGACATACGACAATGGGTTATCAGCCTATTAAAGCCAGAACAGATACCGATTACAAGAGCTATTAAGAAAAATTTTATTTTAGAGGACTTATTATCAAGATATTGCAAAATCATAGGACCCAAATACACAAATCACATATGTTCGAAATGCAACGGAGAAGATAATGTTATACCTGAATTCAACATGGAATAATTTCGTAAAGAAGACTGGGAGATTATACATCTACAATAATCAACAAGAAAAGGACAAAAGAAGAAAAGAAGATAGAAAAGAAGATTAGAAGATGGCCGACAAAAGATAAAGATGGAAAAGAAAAAGATGACAATAAAGAAGAAAGAAGAAAGATGATAGTTGACAACAAAGAAAAAAGAAGAAAAGAAGACAAAGGAAGAGGATTGACAAAGAAACGTAAAGAAAGAAGGAAAATGACATAAAGAAGAATGGAGAAGGAAAATGACATAAAAAATGACAGCTATGTAATAAAGTCAAAAGTAGAACAGTATTTTGCTTTTTTACTTTTTAGTCTTAATTTTCAATCGTCCAAATGTAAAGAAAAGGACGGTTAACTTTTTCTTTTTAGACTTTTAATTAGAACCGTCCATCTGTAAAGTATAAGGGCACTTAGGACTTTTTAGTTAGTATTTCTTGTATATAAATAGAAGGAGGAAGAGAAGAAAGAGGACACGAGCAAAAAACGGGCAATTTGCTCTAACCTCTCTCTAACCTCTCTCTACTCTTTGTAAAAACATATATTTAGAAATAAAACTACTTCATACATGGAGCATTTATCAGAAACTACTTCAACTACTTCACCAAACAATCTACCTACAGAGGTATGTTTATTTATCATTATGAATAGCTAAACTCATATATTCCTGATAATCTCTTAAATGTTGTACTAGTTTAATCATGTTATAGTATTGTTTTGCTGAACATTTTTAGTAAGTTTGCCATATGAGTTAGTAGGCTGAGAGTAGTCAAGCCCAGGCTATGCCATCCTATGGTGGAAACCGGAAAAGGCAAGGAAGCCATGTTAAGGGGAGTACACAGTGTTGAGGCGCCGCTAGGGTAGATAATTGAAGCCGAAAAAATATGGTAGTGACTAAGCGAAATGTTCAGAATAACTTTAGTATAAGATGATAAAATTAGAATAACATATATAGAGATTAAAGGGAATAAAATTGTTTAGAATATGATAAACATGATAAATACTTATTTGTTAGATAACAATCAACAATATAAGATACTAGTACTATATCTACTTAGAAAAACTTAATAATGATGTTAAAGAAAAAATATTTGACCTTTTAATTATGGAAGAAATAATAGAATATACCGAAACGATGCAGCTAATAAATCAACAATGGTATATAGCTAATAACATAGACTTATATGACCTAGATATATATTCAGATTAATGAATATAAATTACGAATATCTAGAATACTGGATAAAAACTATGAGAACACAAGATTTATTAGAAAAATTACTTACAGATAATATATCAGACTACCTTAGAACACATGATACAGAATATTTAGAATTTATTAATGAAACCATTAAAGAAATAAGAAGACTAATACCACTAAAAGAAGAATACTACAAAAAAGTCTTCCCTAATTAGTATAGTCACTACAAAATGAATTCCGCACCCCAAAATTGGTATCACAATAACAAAGGTTTAAATATAACACAAAGCAGGAAAGAAAGAAAGAAACTCATCCTCGCCAAACAGACAGCATCGCAGAAACACATTGCCAGCAGCAACAACAACAACAGAAGCATATGCAGCAAGCACAAGAGCATCAGAAATAATAACCCCATCAGCATCACAAACAATGTTTGTCATAGGCTAAGGTTATTGGCGCAATTGCATTGTGTGGTATTAGCACCACAGGTGCTCATTCTAATGCAATTCCACCAATCACCTCACCCCTATACAAGAAACAGAACACACAGAGCAGACAAAAGGAGCATGCACTGCACCATCATCAGAATCCATTACAAAACATCCAAAGCAGGCACAAGACACCACAGGTAGAAATAAAACTAGCAGCAACAATCAATTCAGCACAAACAGGGAACTAGATCCTACCACTTAGAGAGCTTCAAATCAGCACAAATGGACACAATCAGCGACACATCAGAAAGCCAGCAACATCACCAACAAAACTGGCAGCAAGCAGCAATCCAGCACACATAGGAAACTTAGAGGCAGCAGCAGGAACAGAACAGATAACAAGGTACACTTCAGCAGCAACAATCGGCTCAACAGAACAAAATCCTCTCAGCAAGAAGCAGCCCAGCACCTTTGGAGACAACCATTAACACACCAGGAAAGCAGCAACCCCAGCACAGACAGCACGCAGCAGATCAACACACAACAGATAACCAGCAACAACAGCAGGAAAAAAGCAGGCAGCAAGAAGCAGTTCAGCAAAAGTAGTGAATATGAACACACAACCAGTGCCCAGCAAACACGGAATCACACCACAGAATACTATGCAATCAGCAGGGAAGCAATAACAAGAAGGACAGTACAGAACTGGAACACCAGCAAAAACAGAACCCAGCAGCCACAGCAGGACAGTCAGCAACCAACACAACTCATCGACCTAGAAGCACTTCTTTCTGATTTTGTACAAATGAATATCCATCAGATCACAATGGATATTCAATACATAAGAATAGGTCTGACACACTTCATAGATTTAGCACACCAAGAAAGGAACCTACAAGTACTCCATTATGCCATTGTACAGATGACTATCTACCAAATCTATAAGATAGATAGTCATAACACCAACGTAGTTTTAACACACCTCATATCTTTTGCACATCAAGGGATGAACCTCTCTAACATTTTCCAACTAATATATACCCTATAAGGGAAGGTACTTGTACTTTTTTGGGGAGGTAAGGTTCATGTCCCCCTCCGTCTTGTAAATTCTGAAGCTAGAAGATAAAAAGACTTATTTTACCAAAAAAAAAAAGTAGAGACGAGCTTGGACAAAGGTCAGAGTCGAACACCAATAGCCAACAACAGTTTATGACAATATAATAAAGTGGTAAAAGAATTATCTCAGAGTTGTGATGCTCAGTTCATCAGCAGTTACGAAAAAATAGTCATGTTTTCATATGTAACAATAAAACCCAAATCCTTCACCGAAATCACCAAAATATGAGTGAGTCGGTAGAACTGTGATTTTTTCAAAAATCTTTCGACAATAAATAAGATGTTTCATAATTAGATAGCATGAAAAAAATACTTCTCTATGCCAACATATCAGTGTGCACGTGAAATCATGAACGTCACCAAAACCGCATAGCATGAGGAAATGCATCTGTATGCCTGTATGTCAAGTATGCATATCAAATGCAATGCATCACAGCGATGAACTTATGTACTCACACTCTCAGTGATGCAGGTCAACCTGATCATGATACGTTTAAACCTTTAAGACCATTCACGAGAATTAAAGCTAAAGAGCTTCATGATGCACATTTGATGGTGAAGAAGATCCAAGCGTTTGGCGTGTGATGTTTGTGTTTGGCGTGTATTATTGTATACTTATGGAAGACATTAATTCTTACTTGTTTTGGAGTCCTGCGTGACTATTATTTAAATTAGCCAAATTGTGGCCTTTTTGTTAATTAGTTGTTTCCTAGTTGATTTAGGTTAACTAGTTATTCTTTTCCTATTTGAGTTAGGTAAAGGCTCATCCTATATAAGCCTAAAAACTTCATTATTTTGACACCTTTTTGACATAATTATCAATCAAAAAATGGCAGCACATTGCTCCCAAAATCGTGTGAATTAACTTGTCCAATTTTGGTGTGATTCAAAATTGAACTTGTTCCTTTGTTTGATCGAACAGTTTCCAAGACCATCGTTGTTTTGAGGGTTGTTTGTATAGTATAGGTACTCCATGACATCATCAAGAAGGTAAGTAGACTAGTTCCTACTTGTTGTCTTGATAGTTCATTGAGCGTCTTACTTCTATCTTTTGTTTTCTTATTTCCGCGTTTAATATTGCATCAGTTGGTATCAGAGCTTGGAAAGGGTTTGTTCGTACAATCCCAATCCTATTCTTTGTGCCTTAGTTTAGGTTCTATCTTTAATTTCATTTTTGATTTATAAAAAAAAAATGTGAAAAAAAGAGGAGAAAGAAAACCCGGAAATTGTTGTTGATTGAAGTTGTTGAATCATCTAGGGATTAAGTTTTCGAAGTTCTTGATTGCTTAAAAAAACCGTTCTTGAAAACCCAAGTTGAAATCTTGAAGTTAGAACGCGTTTAATCTTGAAATCTTGAAACTCTAGTTGAAATTCTTGAAGGTAGACGATTGAATCTTGAAAATCTTGAAGTTCTTGGAGTTAAAATTGAAGTTCCTGAAGAGTTTTACCTTTTTCTTGAAGAAGTTCTTGAATCCTCAAAACGTTCTTAACAAGATTGCATTGAATTCTTGAAGTTCTTGAACATTAATTGGTTGTTCTTGAAGGGAGGCTTGAAAAACATGTAACAGAAGCCTAAAATGTATTAGGGGGGCCGAATTTGAGAAGGAGAATAGGAAACTCTAATTCTAGTCCAAGAAGGAAACAACTCCCAATCCAAAAGGGAGAAGTTTCAAGGAGTTGAAATTCTATTTGGACAAGGAGAGGAGGGGCTAATTTATGTTGGAAAAGGAAAGGGGGGGACCCAAAATCCTAAGGACTAAGGAGAAAGGATTGGTCTTCTCCAAACTAAAGTGGGAAAGCTTCTAAAATTTCCTTATCTCTTCAATTTCGAAATTCTTCTTAATTTCACTACTTCTAATTAGTAATTCTTAGGTAATTTCCCTACTTAAGTAATTACTAATCTTTGAACTTGTAGGAACTCATGCTAAAACTCAAAATTTTCACTTTCGTAGATAATTCTTAGCTTCTTGTGCTCACTTAAAAAGCTGTCTGCCTATCGAGTCGCATAACTTCACTCACCCCGAAGAAAACTATTGATCTTGTGAACTTGAAAGGTCGCTAAGGAACTTAGTCAATTAGAGGAAGCCAATTTGAAGACAAGTGTGAAATCCTACCCAAAAATTTGAGTGAACCCGAGAGTCGTTCAAAAAGTGAGAGAGAGAATTTTAACTAACCTTAACACATTCTCTAGTACTGTTTCTTTGCAGGTACATGGATAAGGAAGGAGACAAGGTGTTAGCCAACATTAATTTAGCCGAGGTTTAGGCTGAAGTAAGGGCACTTCGAATCTGACGGGAGAATGTTGAAAGAACCTTGGGTATTCAGGGGAATGCCAGGGAAGGACTGACTGATGGTTCCACCATAAGACCTGATCATTATGATACTATTTGTGAGAAAGGGAGTGATGAGGAGGTTGCAGAAGATAAGGGCATTGATAAGAGTGTTTACTTGAGCTCTAATTAAGAAGTTTCTACTAACGTTCACCCCTTGCCTAGTGTTGTTAGTGATGTTTTACAGGAATACAGGGACATGTTTCCCGAGGAGATGCCGAGTGGACTACCTCCGTTGAAGGGGATACAACACCAAATTGACTTTGTTCCGAGGTCACAAATTCCGAACAAACCTGCATATCGAAGAAATCCGCAGGATACTAAGGAGTTGCAACGACAAGTGGATGAGCTATTGAGTAAGGGGCTAGTTCGAGAGAGTCTAAGTCCGTGTGCCGTACCCGTGATCTTGGTTCCAAAGAAAGACGGCACCTGGAGGATGTGTGTTGATTGCCGAGCCGTCAACAAGATAACGGTAAAGTATCTTCATCCTATCCCTAGGTTAGATGACATGCTAGATGAGTTATGTGGTTCAAGTGTGTTTTCTAAGATTGATCTTAGGTCCGGTTACCACCAAATCCGTATGAAACCGGGTGATGAGTGGAAAACTGCATTCAAGACCAAGTTTGGTCTATATGAATGGTTGGTGATGTCTTTTGGTCTCTCCAACGCACCTAGTACGTTCATGCGATTAATGAATCATGTGCTTAAATCGTTTCTTAATAAGTTTGTGGTTGTCTACTTTGATGATATCTTGATTTATAGTAGAAGTTTAGATGACCATGTTGATCACCTAAGGCAAGTGTTTGATGTATTAAGAGTTGAAAAGTTATATGTTAATTACTAGAAGTGTGCCTTTTGTGTAGAGAAAGTTGTATTTCTGGGATTTGTTGTAAGTATCAATGGTGTTGAAGTAGATGCATCTAAGGTAGAAGCTATTAGAGAATGGCCTACTCCTACTACTGTTTCACATGTTAGAAGTTTCCATCGACTAGCTAGTTTCTACAGACGCTTTGTTGAAGACTTTAGCACCATAGCAGCACCGCTCACAGAATTGGTGAGAAAAGACACGCCTTTTGTGTGGGGGGAGCCGCAAGAGGGTGCCTTCCAAGAGTTGAAACGTAGGCTTAGTTCTGCACCGTTGTTACAATTACCTGATTTTAGTAAGGCATTTGAAATTGAGTGTGACGCCTCGGGGGTGGGAATTGGAGGTGTTCTTATGCAAGATGGGAAGCCTATTGCCTATTTTAGTAAGAAGTTGAAGGGGGCTGCCTTGAATTACTCTACGTACGACAAAGAGTTGTATGCCCTCGTGAGACCTTTAGCTCATTGGCAACTGTCACGCCCCGCCCGGCGGGCCCGCGACACGGGCATCGGACCCTGCTTGCAGAGTGCCGGCAAACCCTTCACCTGACTTCCCTTATTTCTTATAAGGTGTATCGCACTCACATGGATGGCAAGTGGTAATATAACAACAGTGGTAATAATAACATTAGCCTTCCGTGATACTGTACTACACCATAAGCATGCGTTTATACACAACGTAGCCAACTGGGCTACAATACAAAACCAAACAACATGGTACATACGTTTGCCGACAAGGCGATTCCACTACGCATAGCCCAACACTTATCTATGCACATACTAACAATTGTCTATTGAGCCTCTATAGAATCATGCAAAACACAACCTATGTCGGAACAAGGCCCCGACATGCCCAAAATATCTACACAAAGTGCATACCCAAATATAGCAAGTCCGAAAGATGAACCTTGCTATGTCTGCTGAACTGGTAGTCTACTGTGGTGGGGGAGCTCCGTCTGTCAATCTATTAGGACCTACAGCACGATATGCAACGTCCACAAAGTAAAGGACGTCAGTACGAAATATGTACTGAGTATGTAAGACAGAAGTACAATGTGAAAACAATAATATAAGCATTAGGATAGAAACAGACAACTCATAGGGACTGAATCGCCTCTGAAGGCGGCCAACCATAACATTATCATTGTAGGACCTATTTCCATCATTACAGAGATTGAGATATATTTTCGCCCTTACAAGGTTTGCCGTTTTCATATGCGTTCACATTACCGGAGGCATTAATCATTACCTTCGACCACTTCCTGCGCCACTGTGGGCTTGTCATTTTCATATTCGTTTAATGATACCGTAACCAGTCACATGAACGTACCATGTCAAATCACATAGTCATTACTTTAAACAATTACATTACATACACCCAAGCAGAATCATAATCAATAAACATGCCTCTGTGGGCTTTATCGTTAACTTCCCAACTTATCCGTGGTGGCTGCCCATCCGAATCTTAGTTCGGCCTGGTGTTAATATAAATGCACAATAGGTGCCTGCCTGGCCGACTTACAGAACGGCTCGGTGTATAACTGCCCGTCCGGCTTTAGCTCGGCCCGGTGTAATAAAACATATACATATACATAGTTTCACACAAGGTGCCTGCCCAGCCGACGTATAGAACGGCTTGGTGTATATACAACTATTGCATGCTAGACTCATTTAATCATTTCTTCATTAGGCGTGGTCGTACAAATTCAATCATACATACACACATATATACACGCAACACATAGCAAGCTTACTCACGACTTGTGTTCTCACTTGTTATACTTATTAGCCCTTCTTCCTCATGTACCTACGGATATCTTTTTTATCGACATAATTATAGTACTCGAAGACTTCCATCAACATCATCACTATGAAGCAAAGATAATCTTTTCATGAAGGGGAGAACAACATACGCAATACTAGCTTCTAAGAGTAGAGTAATCTTTGGGGCTCATTTGTAGCATTGTACTCAATAGGAATCGTGCAAAAGAAATGACGGTATAGTCATACATACCTGGTGTTTATTGCGTCGGTTCTTGGCTATGCAATTCGTCGCAATTCTTTAATCTACAATTATAGAATAGCTTAAAAGTTACTTACTACGCTTGATAGCTATATTTAACCAAAATTCCCCAAATTTCATGTAGTGATTTTCTACACTCCGTCTTCTCCCAAACTTCATTAAGGGTACGTACAGCACATGCAACCTATTTACAACCCACAATGTTCATGATTCATTGTTGTTTAACTTAATTTATTTGACTCTGCATCTCCTATTTCTATTTCAAGTTCCCATACGCACGTAACCCACCTACCATGAACGTTTGGGGGAAAAGCACATGAAAGGGAGTAGTAACTTACCTTGCATGTAAAGTATTCAGCCTCCTTCGTTGTTTCCTTCAATTTCCAGGTCCTTGTCCCCAATGGTGTTTGTAGAAGGAGCAGGGATTCAGCTATTGACCCTCTATGTTCTTCAATTCCTTTGTTTACTTCCGTTAACCTCTAACCGAGGATTTGGAAGAGGGGAATTTGGTGGCTTTGATGCTATGGCTTGAGAGAAGTCTTTGGGGGCTTTTCACTCTTGCTGGGAATCAGAAAAATGAGAAAGGGACAGGTTTGGGGTCCCTTATATAGGTCTAGGGGTAAAAAGCCACGGACCTGAAAATGTCCAAAATGCGATCGCATACCCGTCGCAGACAAGGTATGCGGTCCGCATTTTGGTCGCAGATTCTGCCCTAGAAAATCTGTCACACTATGCGATGTAGAAGGGCCAGAAATGCGGTTCGCATTTCCAAAATGCGATTGCATTTCTGGTCGCATTTTGGACATTGGTTTGGCCCAGTGTTCTGCCTCACTCTACGATGGTGGGTGTCCATTATGCGATCGCATTTACCAAATGCGATCGCATTTTAGGTCGCATTTTTGACAATCTCCCAGCCTAGGGTTCTGTTCCACTATACGATGGAACCTGTCAATTCTGCGGTCGCATGTGTGTTATGCGGTCCACATTCTGACCGCATTTTGCTACTTTTGTTTTCTTTGAAATTTTAAACCATTTCCCGGGTTCTTGGTTTTTTTTACGTAACTACCCCTTTAGCATAATTAAACGAACGTGTTGTACGGGTTGTAACATTCTCCCCCCCTTAGGAACATTCGACCCCGAATGTACGGATCTAGAAAGGGTAATATTACCGGGGAAGGGGTTTTAGCTTTCAAAGGCTTCGTCGGACGCCACAATCCTAGCATTAAATGAAAGATAATTATGAGCTTCTGATTTACCTCAGGAAAACGTTCCGTCCTCCGATGCGTACTGCGCCTCCTTGGCGTCACCATTGCCATCTACCTCTGGGAACAGATAGGGGTATTTAGCTCTCATCTCTTCCTCGGCTTCCCATGTCATTTCTTCTACATTCCTGTTCCTCCACAACACCTTTACCGAAGCTACACCCTTTGTCCTTAGTTTGCGGACCTGTCGGTCCAATATAGCCACTGGTGTTTCTTCGTAGGTCAGATTCTCTGTGATCTGTATGTCTTGGACAGGAACGACCCGGGAAGGGTCTCCGATGCATTTCCTCAACATGGACACATGGAATACCGGGTGGACGAAATCCATTTCGGATGGCAGCTGCAATTTGTAGGCAACTTTTCCAATTCGGTGAAGAACTTGATATGGACCGATGTACCTTGGACTCAATTTACCCTTTTTCCCGAAGCACATGACACCTTTCATGGGCGAGACTTTCAGGAATACCCAGTCGCCAACTTGAAATTCTAAGTCACGACGGCGAACGTCGGAATAGGACTTTTGCCTGCTTTGTGCAGTCTTCAATCGTGCCTGTATTACTCTCACTTTCTCAACTGCTTGATGAACCAAATCTGGGCCATACAATTCAGTTTCACCCACTTCAAACCACCCAATCGGCGACCTACACTTCCTCCCATATAATGCCTCATACGGGCAATCCTTATACTGGAGTGATAGCTGTTATTATAGGCAAATTCTATGAGTGGGAGATGGTCGTCCCAACTACCTTGGAAATCTAGAACACATGCCCTCAATATATCTTCCAGTGTTTGAATGGTACGCTCAGCCTGCCCATCAGTCTATGGGTGAAAAGCCGTGCTGAGATTCACCTGCGTACCCAAACCTTTCTGGAAAGATTTCCAGAAGTTAGCTGTAAACTGGGCTCCTCTGTCCGATATAATGGACATTGGCACCCCATGAAGTATAACGATTTCCCTGATAAACAGCTTTGTATAATCTTCAGCTGTGTAGGTTGTCCTAACTGGTAGGAAGTGAGCACTCTTGGTAAGCCGATCCACTATTACCCAGATGGAGTCGAACTTACGATTGGAGCAAGGTAATCCAACAATGAAGTCCATGTTAATTACCTCCCACTTCCAAGTTGGAATTTCTATATCCTGAAGCAGCCCACCAAGTTTCTGATGTTCTGTCTTCACCTGTTGGCAATTAGGACACTGTGCCACAAATTCTGCTATCGACTTCTTCATTCCATCCCACCAATACTGCTCCTTTGTGTCATGATACATTTTGGTTGAGCCAGGATGGACGGAATATCTAGATTGGTGAATTTCCTTCATGATCCTTTCTCGCAATCCTGCTACATCAGGCACACACAATCGACCTTGACACCTCAAGGTCCCATCTCTTGCGATCTCAAAATGTGAGATTCCACCTTGCTGGATGCCTTCTCTCAATTGCCTCAAGGTAGGGTCTTCATATTGCCGTGCCTTTACCTCGGTTACAAGAGAGGATTCAGAGGTGTTGTGTACAACCACACCTCCATCATCGGAGTCTAGCAACTTGACTCTCATGCTGGCTAGCTGATGGAGTTCCTTGGTTAAACTTCCGTTTGCCTGCCTCAATGTGTGCCAAACTTCCCATTGACTTACGACTGAGGGCGTCTGCCACCACATTGGCCTTTCCCGGATGATATATTATCTCAACGTCGTAGTCTTTTAGCAATTCGAGCCAACGTCGTTGCCTCAAATTCAACTCCCTTTGACTGAAGATGTATTGCAAACTTTTGTGGTTTGTGTAGATGTCGACATGGACACCATAACGATAGTGTCGCCATGTCTTCAAGGCATGTACCACAGCAGCCAATTCTTCTCATTCTCTTTCAACTGTCTCGAAGCATAAGCAATTACCTTCCCATGCTGCATCAACACACATCCCAAACCTATGCCAGAGGCATCGCAGTATACAACATAGTCTTCAGTTCCCTCGGTAAGAGTAAGAACCGGAGCGGAGGTCAGTCTATCTTTCAGCTCTTGAAAGCTCCGCTCACATTTGTCTGTCCACTGAAATTTGGCAGCTTTTTGGGTCAATTTAGTCAATGGCGCGGATATAGAAGAGAATCCCTCTACAAACCGCCTATAATATCCTACCAATCCCAAGAAACTACGGACTTCTGTGGTGTAGTGGGCCTTGGCCAATTCTTAACTGCGTCGATCTTTTGAGTATCGACACTAATACCCTCATCTGATATGACATGGCCTAAGAATGCCACTGAGTTCAGCCAGAACTCACATTTGGTGAGCTTTGCATATAGCCTGTGGTCCCGAAGAGTCTGCAATATTATTCGCAAGTGACTCACATGCTCTACTTCTGAGTGGGAATACACCAAGATATCGTCTATGAATACCACTATAAACACATCGAGATAAGGCCTGAACACTGTGTTCATGAGATCCATAAAAGCAGCTGGGGCATTTGTTAGCCCGAACGACATTACTAGAAATTCAAAGTGCCCGTATCTGGTTCGGAGAGCTGTTTTCGGAATGTCTCTCTCCTTGACCCTTAGCTGAAAATAACCCGAGCGCAGGTCAATCTTGGAGAAATATCTAGCTCCCTGGAGCTGGTCGAACAGGTCATCAATCCTGGGAAGTGGATACTTGTTCTTTATGGTGACCTTATTCAACTGACGATAATCAATACACATGCGTAATGATCCGTCTTTCTTCCGTACAAATAGAACCGGTGCACCCCAAGGTGAAGTGCTGGGCCTAATGAAGCCTTTATCCAGCAAGTCCTTCAACTGTGCTTTCAACTCCCTCAATTCTGCTGGGGCCATTCTATACGGAGGAATAGAAATTGGATGAGTATCCGGCAACACATCGATGCCAAACTCGATTTCCCTTTCAGGAGCAAGACCTGGAAGTTCATTAGGAAAGACATCCAGAAATTCATTGACCACCGGAATAGTCTGTAAGACAGGCGACTTCGCCTCTGCGTCCCTGACGCGAACAAGGTGATAGATACAGCCTTTAGAGATCATCTTGCTTGCCTTGAGGTAGGAAAGAAACCTACCTTTAGGTGTAGCAACGTTTCCCTTTCATTCGAGGACAGGTTCATCAGGGAATTGAAATTTCACCACCTTGGTGTGACGATCAACACTGGCATAACACGATGCCAACCAGTCCATTCCCATTATCACATCAAAATCAAGCATTTCTAACTCGATTAAATCTGCCGAGGTTGGACGATTGCAAATCGTCACAGTGCTACCCTTATACACTTTCCTGGCAATCACAGAATCTCCGATAGGAGTGGACACCACAAAGGGCTTGTTTAGTAACTCGGGTGCAACATCAAATTTATCAGCCACAAGGGGTGTGACATAAGATAGCGTGGATCCGGGATCACTCAAGGCATATACATCATGGGAAAGTACTGTTAATATACCTGTAACAACATCTGGGGACGACTCAAGGTCCTGTCGGCCCGCTAGAACATATATGCGGTTTTGAACACCGCTCGACCCCGGCATAGCACGGTTGCCTCTGCCACGTACTGCTGGCTGCTGAGGACCTCGTACTGGAGGTCGAATAGATAATGAAGAACCGAACACAGATCCAGTTGGCTGAACCATACCACCACCTCTCCTACTAGGACAATCCCTCATCATATGGCCGGGCCGTCCGCAAAAGTAACACGCATCAAAACCTTGACGGCATAGTCCTGAATGGGCCCTGCCGCACTGTCCACAACGTGGTGGTGGGGGTCGCATCTGACGAGTAGCTCTATAATATGGTGAGCCTGATGCTCGCGAGTTTCGGAATTGTCGAGGGGCACTAGTTGCAGGTGGTGCCGAACTCCTCGAAAAATGGGGTCTCACACCACCCCTAGAATCACCAGAGTACCCTGCCACCCTCGACCTCTTATGCTGGTCCCTTTCCTGCTCCCTATCTACCCTTTGTTGGCGCTTACATTCCTCTAACATCTGGGCATAAGCCTGGATACGAGAAATATCCATGCCCTCTATCAGGGACTCCGTAGTGCACTCGTTTATCAAGTGGGGACCCAATCCGTTCACAAACAGATGGACCCTATCGCCCATTTCGGCTACCATGTGGGGAGGATACCTCGCTAAGGAGTCGAACTGCATGGTGTACTCTCGCATGCTCATATTACCTTGTTTAAGGTTCAAGAATCTATCATCTCTGGCCCGTCGTACCTCAACTGGTAGGTAATGATGAAGAAATGCTTCAGAAAATTCATTCCACACAGGTGGAGGAGTATTTGGACCCCTGGATCTCTCCCAACTCTCATACCAGGAGACTGCTAAATCTCGTAGCTGATAAGAAGCCAACTTTACTGCCTCTGTATCACTAGCATGCATAACCCGTAGCGTGTGGTGTATCTGATTAATAAAAGCTTGTGGGTCCTCTTTGGGGTCTGACCCAGTAAACACTGGAGGATCTAGGTTAATAAATTCATGAACTCTGGTACTACCCGGTTTATCAGCATCACCGGTATTCTGCCCCTGTGTCTGAGAAGCTACCAAATTAGTCAACAATTGGACCGCAGTTCGCAAGTCCGGATTTGTAGCATTAGAAGACGGGGCTGGGGAAGCTGGGCGATTTCTGATATTTTCTGGGGGAGGAGGAGTAGATGAAGTCTGGGAAGGCGTTTCACTTTGGCCTTCCATCATACGGGGCAATTGACTGGTCCTCTCTCCGGCATTTATATCAAGCCGTCCACTATTAACTTGCTTTCCAGTCGAAGGCATTGCTGTAGGAAAACAAGGCAATCATTAGAGATGAAACACTTACGACTTAGCTCTAAGCACGATCTAGATTCAGAAAGAAGGTAACATTCCTAAATGTCAGGTAGCCTCCTGGTTATAAAATGTGGCGCGCAACACACCTATAACCAAGACCCTACTAGACACGGCTCATAGACAATTCCTAGGACACAACTATGCTCAGATACCACTTCCTGTCACGCCCCGCCTGGCGGGCCCGCGACACGGGCACCGGACCCCGCTTGCAGAGTGCCGGCGAACCCTTCACCTGACTGCCCTTATTACTTACAAGGTGTATCGCACTCACATGGATGGCAAGTGATAATATAACAACAGTGGTAATAATAACATTAGCCTTCCGTGATATTGTACTACATCATAAGCATACGTTTATACACAACGTAGCCAACTAGGCTACAATACAAAACCAAACAACATGGTACATACGTTTGCCGATACGGCGATTCCACTACACATAGCCCAACACTTATCTATGCACATGCTAACAATTGTCTATTGAGCCTCTATAGAAACATGCAAAATACAACCTACGTCGGAACATGGCCCCGACATGCCCAATACATCTATACAAAAATGCATACCCAAGTATAGCAAGTCCGGAAGATGAACCTTGCTATGTCTGCTGAACTGGTAGTCTACTGTGGTGGGGGAGCCCCGTCTGTTAATCTATCAGGACCTGCAGCACGATATGCAGCGTCCACAAAGTAAAGGACGTCAGTACGAAATATGTACTGAGTATGTAAGAGAGGAGTACAATGTGAAAATAACAAT
>MCJB01052842.1:22488-59466 GCA_002018475.1 Nicotiana obtusifolia | reverse complement strand
ATATTATTGCTAAGGTAAGTTTTTCTCTTTTTTTTGCTATCTTTACACTTTTCGATACTAACCTATCCAGGGTGAATCGACATCTAGCTAAGACTACCTGACAAGAAGGCTAAAAGCACGTGCTGCACTCTTTTTCCCTTCGACCGTTTTTGTCCCAATCTGGGTTTTTCGGCAAGGTTTTTAATGAGGCAGCATGTATGTCGTGCTACTATATCTAATATGAGAAGCTTACATTTTATCCTAAATTATTTTCGAGAGGCCAAATTAAAGATCGATAGGAAATGATGTAAGGGTCAAACGGCCACAGAGAGCCGTACCCTGGTAGGACGATCTAGCTCGCCTCCGATCAACAAAATGTACCATTGTCAAATAATAGCAAAGACTATTCGATGCCTATATTGTTCCATCTAACCTAAGGGTTTTTGTCTTGCTGCTATTTTGCAAACAGTCGACGCGTAATGAAACCGAATTAAATAAGACCTGATAAGGCAAAACTTGGAACCGGTCAGACAGGCCAAGGCCTTTCGAAGCTAACAAAGCTTTAACTAAGACCGAAGCGCCTAAGTCGAATCACGGCTAAGGCCGAATTACATAAGGTTTAAAACCGATAAGGTCGAACGACAGCTAAGGCTGGACCAAATAAGGATTTCTTCTCGATCATAGCCGGCTAAGGTCGGAGAGTATGATTCTCTTTACACAGACCAAGTTGCGGCTACGGCCGAACAATATGAAAATAAATATCCTTGGTCGATCAAGTTAAATCTCGGCTAAGGCTGAACTCTGTTAAAAGCACAGTACAAGATCTATTTGATTCAGGTCGGGCAGCCGTACTAAGGCAAAACGTCGACCTTCTCAAATCTAAAGACAATCGACAGTTTGACCGAGGCTAAGGCCACATCGGCTGTCATTTTCGAATGATACTATCATTTTGTGTGTTTGAAGTTTGTCTCAAGGCCAAAGGTCAAATTAGCAATGGTCGGCCATTCATAATTCTAGGCCAAGTCATCAGGTAACGACAAACGAAGAACAAAAGAAAACTTTTATATATTCATGAGGAGCAATTACATGGTCAGAACGAAGGGAAAACAACACTAGTCGGAGCCATCTTCGAATTCTTCCGGGAAGGTTTTTCTTCTCAACTCATCTTCGGCTTTAGTTGCCTCAGCTATTTCAGAAGATAAGTCGAGACCTCGCGCTTGAAGCTCCTCGAGGACATTGAGGCGAGTTTGGCACTTAGCATAATCCACTAATGCCCTCGACTGCATACTGGCCATATCAGCATCGGCCCTATACTGGGCTATTAGATCGTCAGCAATGGCTTTGTCCTTAATAAGCTTCGACTCTGCCTCCTGAAGCTTGGTAGACAAAGTCGCCCGATCTTGGCCAAGTGATTGGATTTCGAGGTTTTGAAGTTCTTTATCTTTAAGCAATGCCTCGACCCGTTCCTGAAGAGTCGATCTATCTGAATTCAGCTGCTCTATTTTTGATTTGCATCGACTCAGTTCGGCATTGGACTCGCCGAGCTCAGCCCGCAGCCGTTCCAACAGCTTGTTCATCGCCTCTAATTGGTCGACGCAGGAAGCGTGCTCCTTCCTTAAGAAGTTCAGCTCAATCCGGGTATTTGACATCCGGTCTTCGAGCTTCTTGCATCGGCTCATTTCGTGCTCCATCCCTTCCCTGATACGTAAGAACACCTCGTTATGCAGCACCGTGGACTGCAAACAATTAAACCGGAAAGCGCTAAGTCAATCTCGAAATTGGAGTATTAAATCAAATTTTAACAAGGAAGAATACTTACTTTAATCGATGCTTGCATGGCTTCATTGAAAAGGTAGGCCCAGTCCACAACATCCATGGCGGCCTGATCTTCTTCCGTCACCAACTGATGGAAGTAGTTTGCTATACTGACCGGAGGTCCCAGCGCCCGAGCATCTTCGAGAACAGAGAAGGTTACTACCCTTCTTCGTTCAGGATGCAGGCTCGGAGCAGGGAATTTATCGACCAGACGAATACTGACCGAAGCCCTGCTCGATTCAGCCGTGGGGCTCTTTCGAGGAACCTCGAGACCAAAGGTATCTGATGACGATACCCCATCGAAGTAGTCCTCAAAGGTTCCCAGCATGGCCGGTATTTTGCCCGTCGGCTGAACCCCAGTGTCTCCGGTCCCCTCCAGAGATGCTTCGGAAAGAGAGGGATGTTGAGCCATTCCGGGAAAATCGGAAGGCTCTTGTACCCGGGTCGGAGGATCGATTGCGCCTCCGACTTCTCCCCCGTATCACCGTGGGATACACCGGTATCATCCGCCACCTGCTCGGGGACTCCCTGAGAAGGTTTGCAGCGAGTAAGTTTGGGGCCTTCATCTTCCTCTTCCGAACCCTCACTGGCGGAAACAGTGGAGATAGCGGGTTTGCGAGCCAACTTTTTCTGCATTTTCCTCTTCTTCGTGGGCTCGGTTTGCGTGGGCCCCCCTTTTCTTTTGTCCCTTATTTCCGAGGCCGGTATCGGAAGGGGACAAAGGACTGCCGATCTCAACTCGGCATACTTGGATAGACCTGCAAATCAAGTTTTTCAGAATTGAAGTATGGGGTTAACTTATTGAAAGATGCTTTAATCGAAGGAAGTTACCATGATTTTTGGCCTCCCACAACCCTTTCGAAATTTCCTTCCAGGCCCGTTCCGAGTAAGTCCGTTGGGCCGCTATTTTGCCAATCCAGCCCACCAAGTTTTCGATAGCGGCCGGAGTTTGGGGAACAGCTAAACAGTAAAGATTTCCGGTCATATATCGAAAAATAGCAGTAAGAAAGGAACAATCGAAGAAATACTCACGGTTGACATTCCACTTCTCCGGAAACGGCATGGACTCGGCCGGAATCAGGTCGGGAGTTTTGATTCGAACAAATCTGCTCATCCATCCCCGATCTCTGTCCTCATCGATGCTAGAAAAGGGAGGTTTACTGGCTCGGCGAGTCAGTTTTATTAATCCCCCTCGAAACATACGAGGACTATACAAACGAAGTATGTGGTCTAGAGTGAAGGGATGACCGCCCTCGACCTTATCTATGAAAAAATGAAAAAGGTATACGATTCGCCACATGGAAGGGTGGATTTGACCTAGCTTGACTTTGAACCTCCTACAGAATTCTACTATTATTGGCTCTATAGGTCCCATGGTAAAAGGATAGGTATACACGCTGAGGTACCCCTCAACGTGGGTGATAATGGACTCATTTTGGGAAGGAATGACCACCTCTTTATCTTCCTAATGACATTCGGCTTTCACCCTATCAAGATGTTTGTGAGTGATTGAGCTAATGTAGTCTGACACAGGTTCGCCACGACCAGGAACCGAAGATGCCTTTTCGACTTTAAAGTCAAAACTGATAGGGCACCCTACAGGGACGAAGGCTTTCAATGGCTGCTCCGATGAAGGCTCGTCAGTGCGAACCGTATCAGTGGGGAAATTTTGTCTAGGAGGGATAGATTTGGAAGTTTTCGCCATTGAAGGAGTAAAAGTAAGTTTTAATGAAGGACTCAAAGGTTTGTAAGTAAAAGTGAAAGAACAAGAAACGTTGACGAACGTAAAGGTGAAAAGGGTTAATCCGCTGGTAAAAGAGGTATTTATATTTCACTAAAGGCGGCGGCACAAAGCACGAAGCGGTCAGGCATTAAATGCACGCATTAAATGCCTGCAGCATACACGATAACCAAGGATGGGACCTGTGATGGTTGCTTATTTTGGCATTATTCGAACGTCATAAAGATGCCGTCACAATCTGTTTGCTTTCGAGGGGGAGCCTCAATTTGGTGTCGTACACGTATCGTCGCCATCGGATGTATCAGTCACAAGCTTCGAGAGATCGGTGAATGCAAACTCACATCGTTTTTTATCCTTGCTCTCTAATAAACGAGGGGACTATCTGTATTGGGTAAAGTATTTATACACGGGTTCGGGTCAGGGCTGACCCAATTAGAAAGAGTTACGGCGTGGATATCCGATTCGTAGATAAAGAGATGGGTCCGATATTCGACACAACCGGAATAGGACACGACCGGAATGGGATGCGACCGACTGGGAAATGCCATAGGACCGAAGACCGGACTCAAGCCACACATTTAGCCTATCACCGGATATTTCGCCAGGAGTGATTGTCTCAACCGTCTCAACCGTTACAACGTGATTTGGGGAGATCCTATCCCGGATTTTAGGGGATTTATCCTATAATCGGTAATTTACCTTGTTTACAGTTATAGTTGTAGCCTATAAGAAGGGATTTGGGCTCATAGTTGTAAGGATGAAAAAGATATTAAAAAAAAAAACTCTCTTCTCTTTAGCTGTAAAAATACAATTACTATCACTGTCAAGAAAGGTTCACATTCTTTTACTTTGTTCATCATCATCGACGGTTACATCATCCTCTTCTCATATTTCAATTATTTTACCACATTGTTATTAAAGTATCAATTAGTTTACGGATCCTTAGCACCGCGAACAAATTCAATTGTTATCCAATTTTTAGGGTAAACAATTACCTTTAAGGAACGGTTTTCATAACCACACAAATGGTATCACATATTTAAGATACATGTTTTAACAATCTTATAGCCACACAGATATTATGGTATGTTTAAGATCATAAATTTCAAAAGATTTCGTCTTTTTGAAAACCTCTGTGCCCATTCAAATAGATTCAAATAAATTTGAAAGAGATGGAGCATAAGTTAAAATAATTCAATTGTTAATATCTGATATGAAAAGACGTTGCAATTCGAAAGGCAAGGCAGTTGAAAGAGAAGCGCATGATAGTGCACCAATAAAGTAGTAATTAATAATAACCCACCAAAAAAGAGGCATATAATTAATCAGTTGTAAAAACATACCAGAGTAAGTGAAAAGAGCAGGATAAGAGCAATAGGTGATTTCATGGTCACTTCACTAGGAATATGTATGACTCAGAAGTTGTTGTTATTGATCTTTACTTGAAGCATATTATGAGCTTATATAGACAGGTTAAGCTATTATAAAACCATATTGCAGGTAACAAGTTATTGTCAATCATGTTCAACATGATTTACACACTCCTGTAGAACCGATGAGAGACGTACAATAATCAAAAACAAATAGGAGGAGGCCCCAATTAGCTTCTTTGACACGTATATTATTGGTGACTAAATCTTTTAAGTAGGCTCCATTTGCTCATACATAATACTACTGCCTATTCATGTTTTAGTGTGTACAAATATCTGGCAATCAGTATCTATGATATTGCTTTCCAGTATCTTAGATAGTGGTAAAATATTGAAAATTGTTGTTCGACTGATGCTTGATCATTCCTTTTTTTTTTGTCCTTAAATTTTGCATTTTTAAATGATTTGTTTCAAATAAAAGAACAACAAGAGATGATTTAAACAAAATTAATTTTCTATATATTGAAAGCAATTATGCCGTAATTTAGGACATTAATAGAGGATTCCTATCTCGAAAAATCCCATAAACTATTTATTCACAAATAGATCAAAACTTAAAATATTGCCTTTCTCAAAGCTGAAGTAACCAAGAGACATTCTTCCTCATGATCAACTCAAAACTTGGTTAGACATTTTTCGACAATCAAATAATTCAAGAAAATTCGTATTTGCCTCTCGATTAAGGAAACAAGAAGGAGATATCAGGAGAAGTCATTCCTCGTGATCGATCCGGAGTATTGCCCGATTTTCTTGGAGATCAATTATATTGTAAGGAGGTCTGCATCCTCCTACATTCAAGAAATATGTTGTTTAAGTCTTCGAATCACGGAGAACAATTTAGTGAGAAGAATCAAGGGAACAAACAGAATTGTACTCATAATTGATTAAAAAATTGCCTTTTTGCCTTATGATGCCCATGAATAGAGTAACAGTTTTGTCATGGCTCAATTCCCGCTACAGGTCGTGATGGCGCTCAGCATCGCCATCTGGCAAGCCAGCGGTAAACTACCAACTAAATTATTCATTTTATTATTTTTAAAATCATGAATCTTATTAGATAAGGAAATTAATGCATTAGAATTCGTAGATACATACAATATAAATAAAATGCAAGATAAAAGTGAGTTAATACAAAGAAAAACCATAAATAAATTCTAGAACATCCCCCAAATGCAGTGTCACAAGTGCATGAGCATTTACGAAGGAGTACAATTATATTACAACATCTTTCCCGAGACACCCGATTCTCAACCCTAACATACTCCCAAGTCCAAAATCATCATACGAATCTATTGGAATACTCAAAACTCGATTCCGAGGTCGTTTACTCAAAAGTCAAACCTTGGTCAACTCGTCCAACTTAAAGCTTCCGAATTGATAATTTTTCTTCTGAATCAACTTGGCACTTCATGAAATTCAATTTTGACCAGACGTACAAGCCATAAAACATGAGGTGAAGCTACTCAAGGCCTCAAACCGCCGAACGACGCGCTAGAGCTCAAAACGACTGGTTGGGTCGTTACATTCTCCCCACTTAACATACGTTCGTCTTCGAACGTGCCAACTACCACTCCGAAATTGCCCAAAACCATTGTTTAACACCTCGTGCACCTGCCCGTGCTACCACAACCCATGTGAGCACATTAGCTCGAGCCAGACTGAATATCCTTCCTTTTACCTTAGCTCCCAAGCCTTAAAACAAAATTCCAACATCCGAAATTCTCCACGAGACCTGATTCTAAAGTACGAAACACCGTATCAATCTCAATCCGTTGTACCTAATGTGATCATGCACCCATGCTGAAACCACACGATGCATCGCGTAATTCGTATGCCCATAATAACATCTTCCAACCGTAGAAGCTATAAATTCGCTAACCTGATGCTCGTAGTATACCTCATAACTCGTATAAGCCCTGATCCAACCTCATGACATTGCAATGATTAAAGCGACATGTAAAAGCTCATAACCACCTGTCAAATCATTAAATCTTGAAATCTATCCGCTTGGCAAGAACCATTACCTCATTCTGAACTGAATAGTGACAATTTGTCTTTAATATACCTTGCATAAATTCGATCGCACTGATTTTAGGTCCAATAACCTCGTCTCACCCAATACAAGTTGCTCGGGCAATAAGCCACCTCAAACACCGTCTAAAATCTCTTATGACGACATCAATGCGCTAACAAGCTACAACTCGAATATGACTCACTTCAAGAAAAATGAACTTGTCACGACCCAAAAGTCCAACTAGTCGTGATGGCACCTATCGGAACCCGCTAGCTAAGCCAATTAACAATTAACCAATTCAATGAAGCTAATAAGACAATTAAATAAAAGAAAATATCTAAAACTAATAGATTTCCCAAGGACTGGTAGTACAAAGCATGAGCTTCTAAGATTAGAATTTGCAAAGCTAGTACGAAATAATTACATCATCTGTTCGAAACGTACATAAACAGATTTTATAAATCTAAAGCTACCATGAACAAGAGGCAGCTACGACCAGAACACAGATACATTTTCAAACCCAGCTCCCGTTGATCACAGCAACATCAGCATCTAATATCTGCATACAAGGTACAGAAGTGTAGTACGAGTATAACCGACCACATGTACTCAATAAGTAACAAATCTAAACTTAGGTTGAAAGTAGCGACGAGCTGGAACAAAGGTCAGGTTCAACACCAATAGCCAACAACAGTTCATAACAACGTAAAGCAAGTAATAAAAGAAGTAATTAGGGGATGAAATGCTCATCTTATTCATAGTTTCCCAAAAAAATAGTTCCGCTTTTCAAGTATATCAGCGAAAACCCAAATCTTTTACCAAAATCGTCGAAAATATGAGTAAGTTTGAAAAAAGTAATTTTCTCAAATATCCTATCAACAATAAATAAGATGTTTTATTTTTCTTTCAAGATAGCCAGTGTAACATATATCACTATACCCATATGTCAATATGTGTGAAAAGTCATGAATGACGTGATACCGTACAACATGAGAAAATATTCATCTCTATGCATGTATGTCATATGTGCATGTCAATGCAATGCATCTCAGAGATGAACTCATGTACTTACACTCTCAGAGTAGTCAATCTCTATGTCTCACACTTTTCACTCATCATGCTCAATCACTCGACATGCTCGGTCACTCAGTACTGTATATGGCCAATCCGGCCCATGGAAGATCCATCCCGAATATATACATAGCAACTGCCAGTCAGTCACTTAGTACTGTATAAGGCCAATCCAGCTCAGGGAAGATCCATCCCCAAATATAAATGCTTCGAATAAGATGCATGTCCAGGGAGCGTCCGTCACTCAATATAATTAACCACGCTCACTGGGGATGTGCAGAGACTTTGGAGGGGCTCTTTCAGCCCAAACGTTATATCAAGACAATCATGGCACAAATCAATCTAACCTGCTGCAGCGTGCAGCCCGATCCTATAATATAATCAATATAATATGTTGCGGCGTGCTGCCCGATCCCATAATAACACTAACACTCAGGCCCTCGGCCTCATTGAGTCATTAATCTCTCCGGTCCCTCGGACTCACAATGCCATGAAACTAGCCCAAAATAATGATATGATGTGTCAATAGATAGCAACAGAGGCTGAGATATGATATGAAATGAATGAACATGACTGAGTATGAAATTTGCAAATTAAACAAGTAATTCAACAGCAATATGACCTCGGCGGGTCCCAACAGAATAAGCATGAAGCCCAGACATGGTTTCTAACATTGATCACAGCTCAAAATGCTCTAGTACATAATGATTTCACTTTTACAAATAAGATAAGCTAGCTACACAGTACCACAGGAATAACGGAATCACAATTCACACGGTGCACGCCCACACACCTGTCACCTAGAATGTGCATCACCTCAACACCAAACACATCACACGTAATTCGGTGTTTCATACTCTCAGCACCAAGTTTAGAAGTGTCACTTACCTCGAACAAATAAATTCCTATATCGAGCAAGCCAAGCGATGCTTCAAAATGCCATCACGCGCGTACCGACCTCCTTACGGCTCAAAACTAGAAAAAAGTAACTCAAGTACATCAAATAATGCCAAATGAATCAAACCATATCGATAAAGGCTGAATCTTTAATCAAAAGCCCAAAATCAGCCAAAAAGTTAAAAATGAATAGGGAACACTTACCCTAGTCCACATGGTGAAAATTGCTTCAAGAATCGCCTCAATCCGAACTCCATAGCGCCCAAAATGTAAAAATGGCCGAAACCTCAAAATATAGTTTCTGTCCATGAATTTACTCTTCGCAATCCCAAAGCACAAAATTGTTCGGCTCAAAATTTGCTCTTCGCGATCGCGAAGCACAAACTCCCCAACTCGTACAGATAGCCTCTAGTATAATGGTCATAACCTTTTGTAAAAAAATTGAAATGACAAACGGTTTGACTTTTTGAAAATAAGACATCAAGGACTACAACTTTTATTTTTGGATCATCTACAAATTCCATATTTATTGTGAGATATAAGCTTCCAAAATCAGGTCAGTGCAGCAGAGATTTTGTTCTTCGCGCAAAAGAGCTTCCGTGATCGCGATTCACAAGACCCTAAACTATTGTTTGCTCTTCGCGAATGCAACCAAATGTTCGTGGTCGCGATGCACACCTCCATAGATAAAACTCAGCAGTTAAAAATTCCTAGAAATGGTTCGAAACCACCCTGAAACTCACCCGAGCCCCTCGGGACTCCGTCTAAGTATACCAACAAGTCCCAAAACATATTACGGACCTACTCGAGGCCTCAAATCACATATAACAACATCGAAATGACGAATCACAAACTTAATGAACTTTAAATCTTTCAACTTTCAAACCTCGCGCCGAAACATATCAAATCAATCCGGAATGAACTCAAATTTTGCGTAGAAGTCATAAATGACATAACGAAGCTTTTCCAATTTCCAAAATATGATTCCGAACCTGATATCAATTCACACAGGTTCATAATACATCATATGAAGCTATTCAAGAGTTCAAATAATTGAAAGGAGCGTAAATGCCCTAAACGACCAGTTGACTTCCCCATTTAAACATACGTTCGTCCTCGAACGTGCCAAGAGTTATTCCTAGAACTTTAAATCACTATTTCTCCTTATCACGCACATACTCGGGGGTAATCCCACGCCACACCTATTCTATATAGGCCTGACAACACAACATAATTGAAGATCATTACTTTAACCTTAGTCCGTAAAACTTAGAACCAAAAATTTCCATCATCCAGATTTTCTTACAAGACCCGAATCTCACATCTACACAGTGTTTAAGTCTGAACAAGTTGTATCAAGCCATAGCCATAACCTCAGATATAATCATATAACATACTACATAACTCGCATGCTCACAGCACCATTCCCGATCACAGTAACTACTCTAAACCAACCAAGTACTAGTATTAAACCCAACATTCCAAAGAACCTCGTTCCAAAGCCTTCGTATACTGCCGATAATGAAAGAAACACTCAAAAACTCACAACCACTCATCAAATCAACTGGTCACATAGCTTTCCCTTGTTCAACAAGTACCATGGTCACTTGTTCGAGCCGAATTCTAAATTATTCTTCCAACACACTGTAACCAAACCTGATAGTACCCATTCTAGGTCCAATGACCTTATGTTATCAAACACAACTGTTCCAAGACATGCCATACCAATATAACTCAAGCCATAACCTGCGCAACTCGTGCATCAAAAAATGGAAAATGTCAAGAAGAGAACTGCTTTGCAAGTTCAACAAGCACCACCACAACCGCAATGCTATGAGCTCATCATATATAGTAGAACCAAGACACACGAATCTAATAACAATAACCAGCTCTCCTAGAGCTCAAATTAACATCAACCACACGGACAACTCACGTGCTATAGTATCAATATCTAGACCCGCGCGGACAATTTACGTGCCAAAAATATCAATATATGGATCTACACAGATAACTCATGTGCCAATAACTTAATCCGCCTGGCATAGTCACAGGCCTCCAATCCAAGCATATCATACAGGAGCAATCAAATAAGTACACATGTATATGATAAATGAAATAAGATTCGCATGCTCCTAGACTGGTATAAATAACACGCTATAGCGTAGGCATGTGCAAAGTGTGCTATCACAACTCTAATCGGCAAAGTTAACGCGGAAATAGTAACTACCCAGTTTATTCAGGGAATTAGTCTCTTTGTAACCTCGAGTATAGCCCATGTAGTTCTCAACAAAGGTACAGATATGAGAAACTTCATAAATTTACGCTTAACACTCAACTCTAGGCATATCATAAACTAAGAATTCTTTCGAGTATGAATACTTGCCCCGATGCCCGCACATGGCCTCAAACCTCACATATATACGCATTCGTAGCGCGTAACTATCACAAATAATTAACGTAACTAGCGCCTCCACTGAGTTTGAATAAAATACTCACCTCAAACAGGCCGCGACCCTGAAATAATATGCTTCTGAGAACTCTCAGTCTCCAAATTCATAGAACACATAAATCACCGTAACCGGTCCCAACTACAGCACTCGAATGACTAACACATCTTTCATGAACGATCATCCACGATGAATACTTCCATAATTCTTCCATGCCACATAGCAATAATTGGAATATCAGCAGTCTATCAACCAGGTGAGTACCACAATACCGATAAACATCCGTAAGTCAAAACACAATGCGCCTTTTGAAATGCCACCCTTCTCAGGGATTACCGAGCAATTATAAAATTACTAAATATCGAAAACTGACCATTCTGTACAAAATTCGTGGCCTTCACTTCAAGACTGAACTGTCACCTTGTACATGTAAATCTTAATCCAACACACCATATCTATCATGCCATCATGTGACAAGCACGAGAATCTCATTAGCAACTCTGAATTACCAGCAAATTACATACCCGGTTAGTTAGAAACCTTTCTCTTGCTTCCTTCTAGAAGAAAATCACCATACATAACACGTTTCCCACACCAGTAGAAAATGTCTGGTTCAAACCATGGTAGAAACCATCAAGAACACTTTGAAATACCATTTGGACGTGAGCAAGATATCAGAACTGAATCCCTCTAGCTCGACTAAGCCGCACATGTCACCAAACCCAAGAATATTGCCACCAAAACATCTGTAAAGTCCCACCACATCATAATTACCCCCAATAAATACCACAATCGGAACACCCACTCTGAAAATACCTTATATGAATTTAAAATTGTTCCTCTGTCCTTTCTTATGCTGAAATGTCAAAATCCATAGTCATACAAGAATTACCTCAAAACCTGACACCATCCATTGTAAATTACCGATTCTAACAATATACGAATTTGAATTTTTTTTTTCAATTGCCACATATACATTTTGAATCTATTAGAACCCTTTCAGGAATCATCCACTCTGCCCAAATCTAAATTGTATCGCCCAAACGGGCCGAAAGACGTGTGCCTCATTAGCACAACAACACACAAAGAAGTAACCATGTCTTAACACCACCGATCAAGTTCATACTCCGTGCGCACTACATACTTCGCAAATAACAACTCACTTATCCCATGAATTTTATATACCCAGAAAGTGCAATATAACTCGTATCCAGGAATTTCCTTTACTCGAGTCATCATTGATCTCAATCTCTGCAAGTCATAACTGATTCGCCAGTATATCTCAAACTGAAACCAATGCACCACATAACCATGCAATCAAATTGTCGATAGCAGACATGTCATATCTTATAATAACCCTACCCCAATACTTCCATAATACCACAGGGAGATTCAACTAAATCCTTCACAAGCTCATGCAACACCAACCATAAAATGCCTCAATCATCCGCTAAGCTCGCATTCATTCTCTTGACAGTCAAGTCAACTCTCTCAACCAGATTCAAACTCGACTCTCAACACATATACCCCGCTAGTAGAAAAGAAAGTCCCCACACAACATTATAAGGAACACATCTATATAGATTACTCCGTAAGAGATAACCCACCTGCTTAGCGTCAAATTGGCATCTGCTATACCTTTTCGCAGCCACAATTACTACACAATCACTTAATCTTTCTGAATCTGAACTCACAACAAGACATGAAAATCTACTTCGTTCCACAATTAAACAATATGAAAAATCTTTCGACATACTCACAACTCGAGACTATACGTCAAATCAAGACATAAATCAAGTACCCATTTGTCATACTTATCACGTAGCCATCCAGCCACTCATCGAGTCACGAATTCCACTCATAAGGACACTACTGGACGTATAAGTCTAAAAGCACGTACTCACACAACCTAAATCCTCGTGCTCAAGCTACCGTCAATACCCGGCCTCAAGTCCTCCATACTGCCCCATCATCAGTACACAGAAATCACATCTCGCGCCTCGTCCATGGAATTGCAAGTCGTCGATGCACAGCTAATACTGAGCGCTCACATGCGTATAGGAATGCGTGGAAGGAACTTCAAGAGTTACGCTTCAAGCTGAATTAATGTTGCACGATAAGGATAAAAAGATGGGAGGTATATCCTAAATGCCTTATAGCCTCTCGTAGATAGGTATGGATGTCATCATACCGACCCGCAAGACTCTACTAGACACTTGCTCCTGACTTGTAGAACCTATGAACCTAGAGCTCTATACCAACTTGTCACGACACAAAATTCCAATTAGTCGTGATGGAACCTAACCCAACCCGCTACGTAAGAAAATTAACAACTGACCAATTCCAATGAAGCTAATAAGACATTAAACAAAAGAAAATATCTAAAACTAGTACATTCCCCAAGGACTGGTAGTACAAATCATGAGCTTCTAAGAATAGAATTTACAAAGGTGGTATGAAATAATTACATCATCTGTTCGAAATGTACATAAACCTATTTTTATAAACCTAAGTCTACCATGAACAAGAGGCAGCTACGGCCGGAACACAGGTACATCTTCAAATCCAGCTCCCGTCGATCACAGCAACATCAATATCTAATATCTGCACGCGAGGTACAGAAGTTTAGTATGAATACAACCGACCCCATGTACTCAATAAGTAACAAATTTAACTTTAAGTTAAAAGTAGCGACGAGCTGGAACAAAGGTCATGTCCAACACCAATAGCCAACAACAGTTCATAACAACGTAAAGCATGTAATAAAAGAAGTAATTCGGAGATAAAATGCTCAGCTTATTCATAGTTTCCAAAAAAAATAGTTCCGGTTTTCAAGTATATCAGTGAAAACCCAAATCTTTTACCGAAATCATCGAAAATATAAGTAAGTTTGAAAACGGTTACTTTTCCCAAAAATCCTTTAAATAATAAATAAGATGTTCCATTTTTGTTTCCAGATAGCCAATGTAATATTAATCACTATACCCATATGTCAATATGTGTGAGAAGTCATGAATGACGTGATACTGTACAACATGAGGAATCATTCATCTCTATGCATGTATGTCATATGTGCATGTCAATGCAATGCATCTCAGAGACGAACTCATATACTCACTCTCTAAGAGTACTCAATCTCTCTGTCTCACACTTTCGACTCATCATGCTCAATCACTCGGCATTCTCAGTCACTCTGTACTGTATATGGCCAATACAGCCTAGAAAATATCCATCCCTAATATATACATAGCAACTTCCAGTCAGTCACTCAGTACTGTATAAGGCCAATCCAGCCCGGAGAAGATCCATCCCCAAATATAAATGCTTCAGACAAGATCCATGTCCAAGGAAGATCCATCCCTCAATACAAATTAACCGCTCTCACTAGGGGGTGTGCAGACTCCGGAGAGGCTCCTTCAACCTAAGCACTATATCAAGCCAATCATGGTGCAAATCAATATAACCTGTTGCGGCGTACAGCCCGATCCCATAATATAATCAATATAAAATGTTGTGACGTGCAGCCCGATCCCATAATATCGGCCTCACTCAGGCCCTCGGCCTCACTTAGTCATCAATGTCTCCAGTCTCTCGGGCTCACAATTCCATGAAACTAGCCCAAAATAATGATATGATGTGTCAATAAATAGCAACAGAGGCTGAGATATGATATGAAGAATGAACATGACTGAGTATGAAATTTGCAAATTAAACAAGTAATTCAATACCAATATGACCTCGGCGTGTCCCAACAGAATAAGCATGAAGCCTAGACATGGTTTTTAGCATGGATCACAACTCAATAGCTCTAGTACGTAAGTATTTCATTGTTACAAATAAGAAAAGGCAGCTACATAGTACCACAGGAATAACAGAATCACAATTCACACGGTGCACGCCAACACGCCCGTCACCTAGCATGTGTGTCACCTCAACACCAAACACATCGCACGTAATTCGGAGTTTCATACTCTCAGCATCAAGTTTGGAAGTGTTACTTACCTCGAACAAATAAATTCCTATTCCGAGCAAGCCAAGCGACTCTCCAAAAAGCCATCACGCGCGTACCGATCTCCGAACGGCTCAAAACTAGCAAAAAGCAACTCAAGTACATCAAATAGTTCCAAAGGAAACAAACCCAATCGATAAAGGTCGAATCTTTAATCAAAAGCCCCAAATCAACCAAAAGGTCAAAACCTGGGCCCACACCTCGAAACCTGATGAAACTCACAAAATCCGACAACTTATTAAATTGCGAGTCCAACCATACTAGTTTCACTCAAATCCGACTCCAAATAGGTGTTCAAAACTCGAAAATTCACATTATGAAACTTTAGGCTAAAAACCCCAATTTCTCTTTTGCAACCCAAAGAACACAATTTTCCAGCTCAAAATTTGCTCTTCCCGATCGCGGAAAACCAATCACGATCGCGAAGCACAAACTCCCTATCTCTTCCAGACATCCTCTAGTATAATGGTCATAACATTCTGTACAAAACTTCAAATGACTAATGATTTGACTTTCTGAAAACTAGACATCTAGGGCTACAACTTACACTTTTGGATCATCTCCAAATTCCATATATATTGCGAGATATAAGCTTCCAAATTCAGGTCAGTGAAGCAGAGATTTTGTTCTTCGCGATCGCGAAAGAGCTTCCGCGATCGCGTTTCACAAGGCCCAAAACTGTTGTTTGCTCTTCGAGAAAGTGGCCAAATGTTCTTGATCTAGTAGACAAAAACCAACAATTAAAAATGGCCTAGAAATGGTTAGAAACCACCCGAAACTCACCCGAGCCCCTCGGGGCCCCGTCCAAGTATACCATTATGTCCCAAAACATATTACAGACCTACTTGAGGCCTCAAATCACATATAACAACATCGAAATGACAAATCGCTCCTCAATTCAAACTTAATGAACATTAAATCTTTCAACTTTCAAACCTCGCACCGAAACATATCAAATAAATCCGGAATGAACTCAAATTTTGGGTACAAGTCATAAATGACATAACAAAGCTATTCCAATTTCCAAAATATGATTCCGACCCCGAAATCAAAAACTCAACTCCTGGTCAAACTTCCAAATCTATTTTCGCCATTTCAAGTCTAATTTAACTACTTGCTTCCAAATAATTTTCCGGACGCAATCCTAATTCCAAAATTCACCATACGGAACTATTGAAATCATCAAAACTCTATTCCGGGGTCATTTACACATAAGTCCACTATTTCAACTTATGATTTAAATATGGATTTCATTCTCCCAAACTAATTCCGAAACTCCTAGAAAAAAAAAAAGCAAAGCCGACAATATACACAGGTCATAATACATCATATGAAGCTATTCAAGATTTCCAATAATTGAATGGAGCGTAAATGCCCAAAACGACTGGTCGGGTCCTTACAAAACTCGGAAAAAGAACTATCCAGCCCGCGTAACAAATAAAACAGCCAAACAAATGCTATAAACCTATCTCAGAGATGAGCAACAAGGCACATAAAATGAGTATAAGGAACCATACTTAACCTCTCAGTGTTGTAGCGTGCAACCCGATCCACATATGATACCATTGTGATGTGCAACACGATCCAAACATCATACCTGTGGCGGCGTGACACCCTGTCCACATATGACAATCAGTAAGAAAATACCTACCGATCCAAAATGATCATACCCACGAGATTCCCGAGTATCATCCACACGCATGCCAAGTGCGTAAACACAACCCTGGGGAGACAGATATCGCCATGCGCCACAAAATGCCAAGCACGGCTAAGGTGAAATAAACGACCGGCACCTCGAAAGCCATCTCGCTCATATAATGCCACAAGCTACACGGGATCACAACACATATGTGAATAGTCAAGTCGTCTCACAACCCATATGGCATATTAGGGTATTACACAGAATAGCTGACGACGGGAATAACATGCAACGTCGGAAGACTCCTCCATAAACAATGCTATGCTGAATGAACATATCCCACCTGATGTAGAGTACACATTCACATTAGACGTACCAACGGCCCTCAAGCCGATTCTGATCCTCCTATACGGGACCAATAACCTTTCAAGGATCCACAATGACCCTATCCATGTCACACATGATCAACCGCCCATTCCGAAACAAACTCCCACAAACCATAACCAAAGGAGTGCAGCATCTCTCCAGCATAAACTCTCCCATTAGCGACAGTACCAGAATCTCCATACTTATTTCGATCTCTAACAATCAAATGAGTAACACGTCACACTTATACAATCTTCCCGTGGGATATACTCCCACAACCTTCAACACTAGGTAGCAAAATTTGCACATCAATGGCCATCGACCATGCTATTTCCATAGTACTAGTCAAGTATAAACATTTCAATACCCAACACTTCTACCACAAACCAGACCATCCCCAGGCTGCCCGAAAATAGTGCCAGCATACTCTGAGCATCTGAAATCCTCCCCTGCTCCTCCGTGCTCGTGATAATTTATCAACACCGTACCTCAACCTTGATCCTCAACTTCCAGTATCTATAACACACACTGCACTTATCATGTCGTTATGTAAGAGTACAAGAATTTCATCATAACCCTTGAACCACCAATAGAATAAACACTTATCAGCTAGAACCTCTTTCAATCAACTCATTTCAGAAGAATAATTGAAATACATAATCGAATTCCCATAACCGCAGAAAATGCAAACCTCAAGTCGTAGTGTAAACCACCATAACTCTTCCATGATTCATTTACACATAACAAGGCCATCAGAATCGAATACCTCCAAATAAATCAAATTATGGTGGTTGTCAAGCTTGCACGTACAGCCACGAATCACATGTATAGCTTCACACACCGAAGGAACTGATCATTTCCACAACTATGCTGATTCAAACCATTACTAAATGACTCAACTTCTTCCAATTTACTCTTGACTTGCCTTTGGAATAATAGTTCTAGTCAAACACATAATAGACTTCAAATAACACTCATCCCGAGTGACCCCAAATCACGAGACCACAACGCCTCAACACCCATCAAGCATCTCATACCTTCCTCATGCACTCAATAGTATCTCTAACTTATACACCTGTTTTGAAAGATCTTCTACGAATCCGAAGTTGTTTCCTTCTATTTCTCTAACATCGCACCACAGAACCCGGTGCTAACATAGAAACACTCCAAGTCCCATTCATAATCCGCTGCAAAAACTCAATCCTTAACCATACAACAGACCCAAAATCCTTAAACACCACACTTTAATTCAGGAACCCACTAGAACCATTATTGAGAGTCACCCACTCTAACCTGATTTCGAATATAGCCAAACTCTAATGCTCCGCTAGCTCATGAACAATCTCAAATAAGTAACCGGATGAATTCTTTTTCTTGTACATCACATCCACAAGAAGCATAAATTATGAATCATCCCAACATGTTCACATGAATCGATAAGACAAATGTAGCACGCATTCATCAAGTCCTTTGCCTGAATTACTCTTGATGTTTTCTTTCCTTAGTCATAAAAAATCCCCCAATGTATAGATAACATGATACTGCCAAGGCACACATCCACGTGACTCAATCGTAGACGGTAGGCTTCCCCACTTAGCTTTAAGCTACAATCACATAAACCCAGAACCCACAACAACTCCTCCTTCTCAATTACCTTAATCTCGCACTGTTGCCCACCATATCTCTCAAAATCTTTTGTCAAAGTTTTCATAAAACATTCTAATTTATTAGCCATGATCGCATATTCGACCTCCCGACAATCGTACCATCTTCTTCAAGCAATCCAAGCTCACATCGCAGTACATGCCTCCCGCTGGGTAGAAAGTAAAACATTTGGTAGGAATATCATCAAAAAGCATGCTACCGCTAGCCTGCCCAGAGGAGATAGCCTATATGTGTAATCCCATATCGACATCTTCCAATGATATTGCCCTGGTTACAACTACCATGAAATTAGTAAATCCTCCTGAGCCCATGCTTATCCACCAGCTGTAAGAGTCTGTTCATTCCCAATTAGAATCATCCGAAGGTCCAACAATATGTTCCAACTAGAAGTCATGTTGCATCCCAAAATGATAATCAAGCTTTCACATCCCTCTTCATTTCAAGCAAACTCATTTCTTTCATATTCAACCTTCCTTAGTACAGTAGCCACCACCCTAATGAAATTCATAGACTTGGTCATTGTCCACCATGTCCCCAAATCGCTCTAAACTTTCTCAAAGAATGTGGTTATCCTACCACAGAATTAATACGCTACTCCGCCACTCCCACTTTATTTAAACCATCTCCTCAAGCAACTACTCAGCCTCTGTTGTTCATACTTGACCTGCCAGCAATTCAACCACCGCGAGACACCTCCCACCATGTCCTTCTTCCTCCTTCACTGCCAAAATACTGCCTCATATCATAATCCATCTTCGTAGCATCCAAAAGGATAAATTGCCACCAACTCTAAGCCTCCATAAAAATCATCCCTCTCGATCCATCAAGACTGGAGCTATTCAAAGGAGGCCATAACACCAATGAGCCATAATGCGTTCTGACAAGGACAAACGACACCACACTACAATGAGAATTCCACCACGTTTGAAAATATCAAGTCTCGCTGCTCTGTCAACCAAGGTCTTAACATCCATAGTCCAATTGCCTTTTTTTCCGCCGGAATTAAGTGATGAACCTCTAAATCATGAATTGAATAATCCTCTTTTCGAGTAATTCACTACTGCAACATATAAATAGCACCCTACCATACACTTTTCATAGCCTCAAAATCGTATGCAACACTAGCACTAGGCGGAAATGACAGAACACCCTTCCACAAGGCGACGATAATAGCCCGCTCGAATACAAACGGAGAAATATCCTGCACCACATTTGCAGTACCACTACAAATCCTCGATTCCCAATTGATAACAAACGCTCAACATCATATAAGAATGAGTAGGAAGGAAATGAAGGCATAATCTTCAATGGAATCAAATCGCACGACGAGAAATCAAGAAGGGAAATGCTCTAAACAGTATTGTAACCTCTCAAAGATAAGTACAGACGTCTCCGTACCAGTTCTCAAGAATTTACTAGACTAGTTCATAACTCGTGAGACCCAAGTGAACCTAGAGCTCTGATACCAAGCTGTCACGACCCAATTCCCGTAATAGGTCGTAATGGCGCCTAACGTCGCCGTCGGCCAAGCCAATGGTGAACTACAAGATTAATTATTCATTTTATTATTTTTAAAATCATGAATATTATTAGATAAGGAAATTAATGCATTAGAATCCATAGATGCATACAATTAAAATAAATACAAGATAAAAATGTGTCAATGCTAAGTAAAACAATAAATAAATTTCATAACATCCCCAAAACTCGGTTTCACAAGTGCATGAGCATTTACTAATGCGTACAATAATAATACAACATCTGTCTGGAATGTGAATTAGACAGGATATAGTAAATAAATTGTAACGACCTGACTAGTCGTTTTAAGCTCTAGCATGTCGTTCTGTGGTTTGAGACCTTAAGTAGCTTCACTTTATGTATTATGACTTGCATGTGTATTTAGAGTATATTTTCAAGAAGATCAAAGTTGGTTTGGAAGAATAATTCTCAATCCAAAATCGTTAAGTTAGAAGAGTTTATCAAGGTTTGACTTTTGAGTAAACGACCACGGATCGGAGTTTTGACAGTTCCGCTAGGTCCGAATGATGATTTTAGACTTAGGCGTTTGACCAGAATTGGATTTGGAGGTCCATAAGTTGATATGATATTTTTTTGCGAAAGTTGGATGATTGAAGATTTAGAAGGTTGATAGGTTTGACCGAGAGTAGACTTTGTTGATATCGGATCCAGATTATGGTTCCAGGAATTGGTATAGGTGCATTCTATAATTTGGACTTACATGCAAAATTTGAGGTCATTCCGGGTTGATTTGGTATGGTTCGCTATAAGTTTTAGAAGTTTAAAAGTTCATTAGTTCATTAGGCTTGAATTGATGTACGATTCATGGTTTTGATATTTTTTGGTGTGATTTTAGGCCTCACGTAGGTTTTTTTATGTTTTAGGACTGGTCTGTGTGATTTTACGGGGTCTCGGGAGCCTCGGGTATGTTTCGGATGTGTTTGGGTTGTGTCGCGCTCTTACTTGATGTTTCGGCGTCGTTTCTTTAGGTATAAAGGGTACTATATGAGCAAACAACCTTTTATTTGTCATTAAATTGAATCATTAGATCCTTATCGTAATTACAAAGTCATGCCAACAAGAATTATTGAATTTTGAGGTTGTGTGAGAGACATGCCCATTTCCGTGTCGGAAAAGATTGCTGCTTTCTGGTGCAAACCTTTGTTCTTTGCTAACACGAGAGAGGTTCTGCGAATGCGAAGAACGATTTCTGGGTTGTTCAGTCAACGCGAATAATTTCTCTTTGCGAATGCGAAGGTTTCCCACGAAGGCGAAGAACAAAAATCACCTAAATAGTGTTTTAAATGGGCAAACCGAGCATTTTAGTATTTTGAGCATATCTTGAGTTCTAGAGCTCTGTTTGAGGTGATTTTTGCAACGTTGTTCTCGTATCAACAAGGGGGTACATATCAAGCCTTTATTTTTATGTTTTCCTATGATTATTTTGATTGGTTATTATTTTTATTGAATTATAGAAATTTGGGTTTTGAGCCCCAAAGTTATGAAATGGTAAATCCTTGATTTAAGGGTCAATTCATGGACGAAATTGGATGCTTTTCTGGATATATACTATATAAGTTATGGTAATATTTATTTATGACAATTTTCAGAATCCAGATGTACGGGCCAGGGGGTTGACTTTGTTGAACTTTCGTGAGGAGTTGGGAATTTATTTCTAATTATTAAATTACAAGTATTGGAGTATATTTTGATTGGTTTGCATGTTGTTTAATTAGTTTCATATCGTTTGGCATAGGTTTGAGGTGTTAGAAAGGCGTTGGAGCCGGTTATCGGATTTCAAAGCGAGGTAAGTCTCCAGTCTAACCTTGTGGGGGGAAACTACCGCTTATGTATTAAATTATTATGTTCTACTAGTTTGTGGGTGCTACGTACGCATGACGTGATGAGAGTCTGTACGCAGCTAATAACATGTTTATACAGGTAGACTTAGGACTTTATCATGCAACTTTGTGTTATTTGAAATCAATTTTTTTAGTTTAATTACTTGAATTTATAGTTGAAAATTGATTTGGGATTATGTTACACCGGACTTCATTACTTGAGTTGTCTAGCGAGATATTTGATTGTTGGTAAAAGTCATGTTTACTTTATGCTCATGTTCTTGTATTGCAAACACGTGGCCCGTAATTCGATAAGTTTCTTCTCTTCATGTGGATCGGCCCGAACACCTCGGCAGCATGTATCTATGGTTCACGTCGATCGACCCTCGGCAGTGTACACACTATTCTGGATCGGGTCGTACGATCTCAGCATAACTCATGCACAATATCGCTAGGAGTCCAAATACTCATAAGATTTTACATTGATTGAGACATGGCATTTAAATGTTATTCATTATTTGTTTGAGATAGCACTTGATATTTCATATATGTTGAGATAGCATATGAGATTCGAGAAACTTATATCGTCACAATGTTGGAGGATTTCTACTAGTTACAGTTCTTACCTCATTATTGCTGTTGTGTTTCTTATTCATATATTATTTAATATATTAATTTATTGGATCACTAGTAAGTGTCGATGTTGACTCCTCGTCACTACTTCTCCAAGGTTAGGCTAGATACTTACTAGGTACGCATTACGTAGTCATGATTCACTTCTGCACTTGTTGTGCAGGTATATTTCTGATGGTTATTTGGGTGCCACTATTGAGGGGACTTTTTGGTGAGTTGCATCCCATGTTACGACCCGCAGCACACGGAGTCTCCATCATATTTATTTATGTTATTTTGTCTATTTTACATTCCAGACAGATGTTGTATTAGTGTTGTACTTTCTAGTAGATGCTCATGCACTTTTGACACCGGGTTTTGGTATATTCTGGTAGATGCTTATGGATTTGTATAAATTGTCACCTTTTATTTTTATATCTTACTAATAATGTATGTACCAATGAGTTTCAATGCATAAATTTCTTTATTTAATAAAATCTAATAATTTTAAAAGTAATAAAATGAATAAATCAGATGATAGTTAACCGTTGGCTTGTCTAACGGCAACGTTGGGCGCCATCACGACCTAAATGAGAATTAGGTCGTGACATAAATGTGATGGAGACTCTTTGGACTGCGACATGTAGCATTGGATGCAGCTCACCATAAAGCCCGCTCAGCAGCTGCGCCAACGCGCCAAGATGACCACCAAATAAACTTGTTAGATCCTGCACATTTAGGGGTCGTTTGGTAGAGTGTATAAGAATAATGTTGAATAGGGTGTATTAGTAATGCCGGTATTAATTATGCTTGCATTAGTTATGGTGTCGTATTTCTTATCCATTGTTTGGTTTGATGTATTAAAGCATTCCACAATTTCTAAAAGAGTTATTTGTTTACAAAGATGCCCTCATAACAAATCCATCACTTTATCTTTTTAAAAGAAATATATGTTGAGGAATGTTTTTATATGAAAAATATTTTTAAAAAAATTATTTATTTGTCTACCTATATTGTAGTATAGAAATAAATATTTATTTATAAAACATAAAATATGCTAAGTATTTATTTATTTACTAGGTATATAATTTATTTCTCACTTTCTTGAATTATTTCAAACTTGCATTAATATAATAGCATTTTTAATCAAGCATAAATTTTGAAGGACGATTTTGTCTTTAATTAAGCTAATGCATGCATTAAAACTCATTGCATTATTAATACCATGATTTCTTATGCATTAGTTATGCATAGGATAATACCAAATAAGGTGTATAACTAATGCTTGCATAACTAATGCATAGGTTCAAAAAACGTACCAAGCAAGGTATTATTAATACACAAAACTAATGCATGCATTAGTTTATCTAATGCATCCTACCAAATGACCCCTTAGTGCAGAAGTGTAGTATGAGTACGTAAATCAACTCATACTCAATAAGTATCTAGCTTAACCCGGAGAAGCAGTGGCTAGGAGTCGACATCCATACTTACTAGTGGTCCAATAAATAAGATGAAAAAATCATAAACAGGCAAGAAATACAACATGATCAATAAAATAAGGAACAATAGGTAACGAAATTCGTTAACGAAAGATCATTAGTTTAAAAATCCCCAAGTGCCACATGCCATCCCAACAAATAAGAACCATCAATTAAATATCTGATCTCAGGCCATAAAGAGAATATTACGTAACTTTCAAGTTCAAATAAGAGGGTAATCTCGTGGTATTCGGGCTTCTAGCAATTTTATGCAAGAATTATGCTGAGGTCGTTCGGACAGATCCATATAGTCGTATACATACACTGTCGAGGTCACACGACTCGATACATGGATTCATCTCATATATACATATACTGTCAAGGCATTCAGCCCGATCCCCAGGAAAAGAAGAAACTTATTGACTTACGACTCTTTTATTTACTATCAAGCGTCAGAAACGTAACATAAACATAGTATTTACTATCAATCGATTATCTTTCCAAATAACTCAACAATTGAGATTTGATCTAACATGATCTCTATCAGCTTTCACTTATAGTCTTCAAGTAATTCCACTAACAATTAAATTCAAGTAATACAATTTATTGCATGGTAAAGTCCTAGGTCTACCAGGACATAAACATGAATATAGCTACGTACAGACTCTCGTCACCTCGTGCATATGTTGCCCCCATTGCAAGTAGCACATATCAAATACATCACCTAGTGGTAGTTTCCCCCTCACAAGGTTAGACAGGAAACTTACCTCGCTCTGAAGTTCCATAACTAGCTCCAACGCCCCTCTAAAACCTCAAACCAATGCCCATCGATCCGAAACTAGTCAAACAGCATGCAATTCAATCAGAAAATACTCAAATGCTTATAATTTATCAATTTATAACAATTTCCAACTTCGCTCAAAAATTCAACAGTCAACCATCTGACCCACGTGCCCGGAGTCCGAAAAGTTTTGAAAATAAACATTACCCATAACACCACGAACTCAAATATAGAACTTATTTCCAATTCCATGTCCAATTTCGTGGTTAAAATCCAAAAATATCAAATTCTAGGTTTTCTTCAAAAGTTCCACAATTTATGCAAATTTTCATGTTTAAATACATCTATACTCATGTATTTAACTTAACACAAGTGAGAATCACTTACCTTGTGTTGCTTGATGAAAATCTCCTCAAAATAGCTCCCCAAATTCGGCCACCCATGTGAAAGTAAAAGAAAAGTGAACCAACCCCGGACGACCCTTCTTCACGATCGCGGGAAAGCCTTTACGATCACTAAGACCAAACTCCCCAGCTGCCAAACTCTCTCTTCGCGAAGGCGATGCACCAGTTGCAAACGCGGTAACAAACTCCTTCATCCCTACGCTTACGCGCCGCCAAGCTCGCGAACGTGTAGGACAAATTCCTGGTGCCCACTTCTTGCCTACCCTTCTACGTGATTGCGTAATCACCCTCGCGATCGCGAAGCACTACCTCCTCCAAGGCTTCGTGAACGTATGCCCCTTTTCGGAAAAGCGATGTACAAATGTCCCAACACCTCACATCAAACCTCGAAAACAGCAGCTGTAACATGGCGAAATGACCCGTAACCCATCCGAAACACATCTGAGACCCTCGGGACCCCGTCTACCATGACAACTAGTTCCAACTTATCCAAAGGCTCAAAACTCCACGAATAGCATCAAAATTACGAATCTACGATCAAATTCTTCTTTTAACTTTCAAGCAATCAAACTTCGATGAACGCGTCTGAATCATATTTAAACATTCTGGAATGATGCCAAATAGACATGATAACGCCAAAGACCACTTCATATCAAACTTAGGAATTTTTAAAACCATCAAAATGTCAACTTTCCACAATAAGCACTGAAATGCTCCCGGGACACCCGATACTTAATCCGAACATATGCCTAGTCCAAAATCATCATATTCACCTATTGGAACCCTTAAATCCCGATTCCGAGGTCGTTTAATCGAAAGTTAAACCTTGGTCAACTCTTCCAACTTAAAGCTTTCAAATTGAGAATTTTTCATCCGAATCAACTCCGCACTTCCCGAAATTCAATTCCGACCACACGTACAAGTTATAAAACATGAGGTGAAGGTACTCAAGGCCTCAAACTGCCGAACGACGCGCTAAAGCTCAAAATGACCGGTCGGGTCGTTACAAATTCACCAGATCTTCAACTACATTTTCAAGCCTGAAACAATAACCTTTTGCGTTGTGAATGAGGAAAGAAACTCTTTCATAACTTAATCCATCAAGCAAAAGCTTGAAAATTATTTTTGAAGTGCAAAAGGTACCCATTAATTATTTTAAATACTAGTTAATTTACTCACGCTTCGCATAATGAAATAACTTATTTTGTAAGTTTAGTTGATATGGAAAAGATAAAGATTTATATTATCAAAATGAATTAATTACACGAACAAAAAAAAAAGAAATTTAATCAGATGCTAACATATTTTCTTGTTGGACCATATGGCTCTTGTGAGAAAGTTATTGGCATGCATATCATGTTTTACCTACCAATAATATGTTTCATGTTAAATTACCATTCAACAACAAATTTAAATGATCTCAAATTGCTGCTCTCCTGCTTCTTCAGAATCTAGTACTCCACTTTCTATTAGATTCCATATAATAAGTTGTTTGTGCTGTTGCTCCAAAAAAGTAAAATTAAAGGACGCTCAATATACACTTCAAGATCTATATTACATAAGAACATGTTAAAGAATATTGAGAACCATAGACATTAATGAACACTAGTTACCTTGTTATATAAATTACAGGGAAAAAAAAAACAAACGGCTAGGTATAAATATAGAACCAAGAGAATATTACAAATTAATAACACTAAATAAATTTTTTAACATAACGATAATAAATATTAAACAATAATAGGAGGACAATAAACCATCCAACAATAATATACAGAAGTAATAGATCAAAATCCAAAGAGAAGAACCCGCTCAATTGATAAACAAATAAAAGATACTTCACAGGATAGGAAAGATGACGAAAAATAATGTTATTGTAATAAAATCATAACTCCATTCATATATCCTAGGGTCCAACCTAAAAGTCATAGCAGTAATTCAGTTTGTTGAAAGCACTAACCTTTAACCCTTTCGTAAGTGTATAATCAACCCTCTATCCACAAAACTTTTCCATCTTTAGAGTCATTCAAAAGAAAAATATTCATATTGTCAGGACCCAAATCTCCTTCCGTAAGTTGTCGTGACGGTACTTAGTTTCTACGATTAGGTAAGCCTAGCAATTGCGGAATAATTGAGATAAAAGCAAGATTTAACAACTAAACTTCGACAGATAACTATATAACTGAAAATACCGCTTGGCATGTACAAGTAAACCAACACTCGAGTATACATGATTCCCAAAACCCGATAGTCACGAGTCACAAGCTCTAAGAATTTATTCTACTGTCTCTATAATTCAGTAACTAGGAAAAATAAAGCAAAAACGACATAAAAGGATAAAGGAGGACTCCGGGGTCTGCAGATGCTGGCAGATATACCTTGAAGTCTTCATAGCAACAGCAAGTACTCTCAGCTAATACGGGGGCTAGTAGGAGGTAATTGGGTCTGGACAAAAAATATGTGCAGAAGAGTAGTATTACACCACAATGGTACCCAGTAAGTGCCAAGCCTAACCTCGATAGAGTATTGACAAGGTCAGGTCAGGGCCCTACTGGTATATAATACATAAGGCAGAAGATATAGCAATATAATGAAAGACTGAGAATTTAACAACGAGAAATACAGGAAGAAAACAACACGACACATAGGGATAAACAATAGGGGCGCTCCCGAGATACCGTCTCGTAGTCCCAAAAGTAAATATACACGGGGATCTCCTGAGGTACCGCCTCGTAGTCCCAAAAGCAAATATGCGACAGGAGATCTCCCGAGGTACCGCCTCATAGTCCCAAAAGTAAATATGCAACGGGAATCTCCCGAGGTACCGCCTCGTAGTCCCAAAATAAATACACAGCTCGAAATCGATGGAAACAACCATTAAAGCAAGAAATCCTACAGTTTAAGACTAAATACAAGTCCAAGAAAAACACGAAATCAACTAAGCATGTTTTACAGATTTTAAATAAACAATTAAGACACATAGACATGCGATAATAAGCTAAACAGGATAATTACGCATGTTGGGATGACTCATCTAAGATATAACAGGTTACTACTGATAATGGGTAGAAGAGTGCTAAATTAATGTGACTTATCCCATATTTTAACTCTTGATTGTTTGGATTTGGATGTTAAATCATATCGATTCATGTTAATATAATGTGTTTTATGTGTAGGAATAAGATTAAAACAATCGGGGACGAAATCGGGGGAGAAAGCAAGCCAAAACAAGAAGAAAGAAGCACAAAAGAGGGAACCAGGCCACAGGCCAGCGCCCAGCGCTGCCTGTGGCGCTGAAGACAGAAGCAAAGGAAAAGCACACTGCCTTCAGTCCCCTGGGGGGCGCTGGGCGCTGCCCAGAGCGCTGCCCAGGGGGCTGATTTCGGGAATTGTCTCCTACTTCGTCTAGAAGACCCCTAAACCGACCCAGAACCTTCCCAACTCCTATATAAACATCCCTAAACCCATTTTGAAGAGATATAACGTGATTTTGGGAGCAAAAGGAAGCGAGGAACGTCAACAACAACAAGAAATTCTCACTTCATCAAGCAAAACTAGTATCTCTATTTTAGTTTTCTTCATTAGTTATTTGATTTTGTGAACATGAGTGGCTAATCACCCCTTGTTCTGGGGTTGTGATTAGCCATGAATATTGTGTTTTTAACTTGACGGATTTATTTTAATAGTTAATGTGGCTAAGATTGTTTCTTCAATTCTATGCTTAATTTCTTAATTGTTTGGCCATCAATTGAGTTATATCAATTTATCTATGCTATGTTTGAGAAAACTAAGTGTAGATTAGAATAAGAATTGAAGAAAGCATGTTCTTAACTTTGTTAAAAAGAGCGGATTCGCGATTAAGATAGGAATATACTTAATTGTCATGCTTAATTGTATAATCGTGTTCTTCATGCATTCTTGCTAGATTAATTCCATAGGAATATAGGCATTAATCTTGTTAGGAATAGGCGAATAGTACTTCGGAAGAAGGCTATGAGTATCATTATCGATTAATTAGCAATCTTACATTAACTATATGAACGATAAGTCAATTAGAATGCAATAGGATTGGGCATAAAATCACAACCCTGGAATCTTTGTTTTATTGCTTACAAAATACATAATTGTTCTTGCAATTCCTAGATTAAATTAGAATTATAATTTAGACTAAACTATATACTAACTTGAACTTTGCTTGATTAAATAACGATATTAGTTGTTATAAAGCAGTAACTTAAGTCCCTTGGGTACGATAATCCGGACTCATTGTCCTATATTACTTGTCGATCACGTATACTTGCGTGTGCGTAAGGAAGCAACAACTACTCAGTGAAAACTAGATTTTACAACAATTAGCCGTGTACGCACTCGTCACCTCGCGTACACGACACTCACATATCACAGAATTATCACAACAGTACCAAATCCTAAGGGGATTTCTCTCACACAAGGTTAGACAAGCCACTTACCTCGAATCAAGCTCAATCAATCAGTAAGAATGCCTTTTCCTAGACATTCCGACTCTGGATGGCCCAAATCTACCCAAAAGCAATTGCATATCATAAATATAACTATAAGAAACCAATCTAATTAATGAAATCAAAGCTTTAACAGGAAATTAGAAACTCGCCCCAAAAAGTCGACCCGCGCCCACGTCTAGGAATTGGGTAAAAATCATAAAATACGAACACCCATTCAACCACGAGTTCACCCATACCAAAATTACTCAAATCCGATATCAAAACCTCAATCAAAATCCCTAAATTCGGTTGAAGAACTTTTCAACTATTTTCCCAAATTTCTCAACCCAAATTCTTAATTAAATGATGAAATTAATGATAAATTAGTGGAATATAACGAAAAATGAGCTAAGAATCATTACCCAATAGTTTCTCTGAAAATCCTTCAAATTATCGCCTCAATCCGAGCTCTCAAAGTCCAAAAGTGAAAATGAGATCAGACCCTCGTAATTTCCCTTTTTCTGCCCAGTGATCTCACACCTGCGGACTCTTAGTCGCACCTGTGACGCCGCACCTGCGAAATTTCCATCGCAGGTGCGGACTTGACTTAAGTCCCTTGGGTCCGCTTCTGCGAGAAAACAACTGCACCTGCGCAAGCGCACCTATGGAGGAAATGTCGCACCTGCTACCATGCCCGCTCCTGCGATTCCTGCCATCACAGGAGCGACCTCGCTTCTGAGGAGACCTTCCCACTTCTGCGAACTCCTCACCTAGTTCATTTCCCGCATTTGCAATCACCCCTTGTAACGACCCGATGTGTCGTAGAAACACATATGATACTAATCGTTCAGATTTGGATTGTTTTAAGTGCAAATTCCTCTTTATAATTATGTAATTTTAACATTTTTGCAGGGTATGAGGTATAAGAATCCAATAATTAAGAAAAGAGTTCAAAAAGGTGAGTAATGCAGGATATGTGATCGCATTTCAGACATGCGGACCGCATATCTTACATGGGTGTCGCATACTTAAGCAGATTTCTGGGCAAGGGTTCAGGACAGAAATGCTGTCTGAAATGCGGACCGCAAATTTGGCTGCCTGTATTGCAAATTGGAACAGAGAACTGGACAAGTTTTATGTCCAAAAATGCGGTGAGAAATGCGGACCTCATTTCCAAAATGCGGACCGCAAATCTCACAGTGAAATCCCAGAGTGAGACAGAGTTTTGGGCCAAACGCTGTGTCAGAAATGCGGTCCAAATGCGGACCGCATGTTGTGTTTGCGACGCATTCTGGACACCTGAACTTTTATTTTATCCCGAACTTGGACCCACTATAAATAGGGGCTAGGAACCCTAACATGGAAAAACCCCCTTATTTCGTCAGTCACCACAGAAAAAACCCACTAAAACACCCTCAAACCCCAGCAAATCAACCTCCAAATCACCTTGAAAACAAATCCCAACATTTATTACAAGAAACCCCACTCTCTAACACTAAAGGCCCAGCTCAAATTTGCTGCAAATTGTGCCAAGAATTTCAGCTGAGTTAAGACACCCTACCAAGTTGAAGCTCTTTAGCTCCAATTGAGTTCGCCTAAAGTTCGGAAGCGTTCATAAAAGGTTGGGCTCGAAGAATTGTTGGAAGTCTAGAAAGTTCTTGCGAAGCAAGGTAAGTGTTCGTCCTAACCTTAGCTTGAGGGATTAGAAATCGTGTCTTGTATGTTTAATTGCTCCTTGTTGAGAACAACGTATAGGCATGGTGACGAGCGTCTATATGTTGGTGTCACGCATGACCGTGGGTCATATATGGGTAATCGTCGTATGACTATTGCTTTGAATTCTTGAATATTATCCTTGATTTGGTATGATGTGTTGCATGTGGAAGCGGGTGGCACGCCTGCCATGAGACATTGTGAATTGAGGGTGGGTGGTACGCCTACCACGAGATTTCTTCATTTTTAGTTAATCCTTGGTTATGGTTCTAGCTTTCTTCTATTCGGCATAAAGATAATGGTTAACTAGACTTGTTGAGTAAGAATTTGTTAGGAGTCTAAGGGGTCCAGTGTCAAATTGTGGGTAGTGTTTTTAGGAGTTCGTTAGAAGTTTAAGGGGTCCAGTGTCACATTAGTAAGGTCATGTCTAGAGTTAACGAGATGATAATTGGGTTGGGAGGTTAGTTGTAGAATTTTGACTGTAATTGAGTACTGATATTGATTGAGCTAAATAGGAATCAAGTTAGGTTTGGTTATAGCTGAATTTCCCCCTGGCCAGGATGATTGTTTTGCTGTTATTTGTTCCCTTGCTGGGATGTTGCTATGTTGATTTGTTCCCATGCCGGAATTTCTTGTGATTGTTGTGATGATGAAAGTGGGAGCGGGTGGCACGCCTGCCACGAGATATTATGAATGTGGGAGCGGGTGGTACGCCTACCACAGTATAAATTATAAGTGGGAGCGGGTGGCACGCCTACCACAAGATATTATGAAAGTGGGAGCGGGTGGTACGCCTACCACAGTATAAATTGTAAGTGGGAGCGGATGGCACTCCTGGCACAAGATATTATGAAAGTGGGAGCGGGTGGTACGCCTACCACAGTATATATATTGTATGTGGGAGCGGGTGGCATGCCTGCCACAAGATGTTACTGTAAGTGGGAACGGGTTGCACGCCTGCAACAAGAGGTTACTGTAAGTGGGAGCGGGTGGTACGCCTGCCAAGAGACGTGATGTATGTGGGAGCGGGTGGCACGCCTGCCACAAGAGGTTACTATAAGTGGGAACGGGTTGCACGCCTGCAACGAGAGGTTACTGGAGGAAAAAGGGTGGATTGTATTACATTTCATTGTGTTAAAGGCTGAATTTCAGATTTCTTTCTTGATTCATTGATGATCTGTTTCGTTTTGCTTGTCTGCTATTTCGATGTGTGTTTTGTTTTTCCCTGTTATAATTGTTTATGTATTTTATCTTCTGTTGTAGATACATATATGCTTGAAAATTGTACAGGTTTATCTGGAGTCTGGTCCTAACCTCGTCACTACCTCGCCGGGGTTAGGCCAGGAACTTACCAGCACATGGGGTCAGTTGTGCTGATACTACACTCTGCACTCTTTTATGCAGATCCCAGTGCCGCAGGCTTCGAACAGTAGGAAGCTTCCAGCCTTTGATTTTTCAGGCGACCCAAGGTAATTCTACAGACGTCCGCGGATCTTGGAGTCCCCGTTCCACTTCTTGAATCTGTTTCTTTTATGTAGTTCAGAAACAGAATTTTGTTATATTCTTCAGACCCTGTTTGTAGTACTCTTAAATAGTGTGTGAAACTGTGACACCAGATCTTGGGTAGACCATTATGGATAGTTTATCGGCGATAGTTGTGTAAAGTATTGGCTTGCGCCTATCTCACTTGTTGAATTATTGCTTTTCAGTTGATGCATTTGTGATGTACTGAATTCGTAAATAGAAACGTGGTAATTAGTCCGATTGACTGGCTTGCCTAGCTTTCACTAGTAGGCGCCATCACGACTCCCGAGGGTGAGAAATCCGGGTCGTGACACCCCTCCGCAGGAGCGGCTCCACTTCTGCGATCCTTATGTCGCACCTGCGACTACTTACTACCTAGACCAAGGTCGCATCTACTACCTTCCTCTCGCACGTGTGTGTCCGCACCTACGGCCAACCTCACCGCAGGTGCGATGACACCAGAAGCTAGAAAGCTTCAGCAATTTCAACACAACTCCTAATGATCCGTTAACCACCTGAAATCAACCCGAGTCCCCAGGGACCTCAACCAAACATACCGACGAGTCCTAAAATACCATACGAACTTAGTCGAGCCCTCAAATCTCATCAAACAACAAAAAACACGAACCACATATCAATTCAAGCTTAATGAACTTTGAAACTTCAAACTTCTACAACCGATGCCGAAACCTATCAAATCACGTCTGATTGACCCCAAATTTTACACACAAGTCATATTTGACTTCACGATCCTACTCCAACTTTCGGAATCGGAATACGGCCCTGATATCAAAAAGTCCACTCCCGGTCAAACTACCTAAAAATCCAATATTCGCCATTTCAAGCCTCATTCAACAACAGACCTCCAAATCACAATCCGGACACGCTCCCTAGTCCAAATTCACCAACGGAGCTGACAGAACTGGCGAAACTCCATTCCAGAGTCGTCTTCACGCAATTCCAGCTACGGTCAAAATCCTAGAACTCAAACTTCTGTTTTAGGGACTAAGTGTCCCATTTCACTCCAAAACTAAAAACGAATCCTCCCGGCAAGTCACATAAGCATAAAGTGATACAGGGGAAGCAGCAAATAGGGGATTGGAGCTAATACTCTCAAAATGATCGGACGGATCGTTATACATATCTTTCAGTCAAGATTATTCATTTTCAGTACACCAAACATATACAAAATTATCAAATGGACCAGAAATGCGTAAATTCATCGGTCATCAACAAATTGTGAAAACTGAATCAGACGACAAATATTAAGTTAAAACTTCATTAAGGCTTCTTTACATATAATTTTAATTAAAAAATAACATGCCAATTCTTCTTTAGGAGCGGACAATGAGGCATGCAATACTAACTCAATTTAAAGAGGTTTAAAATACAAGAAAGTAGAAATATATAAGAAGAACACCAGTTTGGACCAGCGGATACCAATTTTATGTTAAACAACTTTGAAATAATAAAAACAATCTTGCCGCTGCATCTAACCTTACTATCGGAATACCATATCTTTATTAGTAGAAAAATTGCTTTGATTCCCGTGGATAGGGATTTCTTATGGCAGTATAATATTTGCCAGTCCACTATCCAAATATTAAAAGTAATTTGCTGGAGTGAAAATGGCAAAAAAATTGCAACCCAAGACCTGAAGATATGGAAGTTACAGCCAATTAAATTAGTACAAAATATTTGATCGACTATCTTCGAGTTCTTCAGATCACAGTAAAGGAAAATTAAATATACTAAACAACAAATAATTAAAAGAGTTGTGACTTCAACTTTAGAGATAGACCATATAGATTTACAAATTATCATCAAAAGCGTGCAAAGAACACCATGAGAATTCAACACAGAACCATTGCACTAGTAGGCGGGATGTGAGAAAGCCTACAAAGGAAATCCTTAATGGGATTGTGCAAAGTGTCACCTTTTTATCAAGTAACTGATTCTGTCAAATGTTAACTGAAAGCACTCAATTTTTCATATATAGAACTGTTAAACAGTGTCAGAAAAAAAAAAAGGAAAGAAAAAAGTTACAATTGTAATACCTGGGATGATTTTTTGGTTACGAGACAAAGAGCAGTACATGGATCGTCATCGTCCTTCTCGTTCAATTTAACTGCCAAATCAAATTTTACAGCATATGCGCAAATATGAAGCAAATAATTTTCAATCATTAGCTAAGGCCATCTCCAATCTTGCACTATTTTTTGTACCAAATGCTATTTTGGTGCAAAAAATGGTATTTTAAAGCTTCAACCTTGCATTATTTTTTGCACCATTTTGGTGCATGAATAGTGTTGCACCAAATTTGGTGCAACACTATGCATTGCACCATTACTATTCATTAATAATTTATTATTATTATTTTATTATATAACACTTTTAATTTAACATATTATAAATTTTAATTTTTACATTTAGATTCCTAATATACCTATTCATCTACACCAAAACTATTCATTAATATTTTTTTATTTTTTATTATATAACACTTTTAATTTAACATATTATAAATTTAATTTATAATTTTAGATTCCTAATATACCTAATTATTTTTTATGTAATATCTTATAATATTAATTTTACATCTTAATTTTGGAGTGTAAGTTTTATAAATTAATTTTCGTATATATTATTTTATATAACATTGTACGTTAATTTTATTATAAGTTATAATTGTATTAAAAAATATAACCATCACAAAAATGAAAAGTGCAAATATAAAATATAATATGTTGTTAATAAATAACACAATGTTCAATAACATAATAATTTCGAATATATAACACAATTATAACACAATGTTCCATAACAACACAATGATCAATAACATAACAATGTTCAATACATTTCCAGATCCACCAATATCATTAAAATATTGAGTGTATGGGGCAGAGGATTGTTGTGGTTGTGGCTGTTGAAATTGTTGACTTCTTTTATCCATTATTCGTTTTTGTTCTTGTCGAATAAATTCACAAATATTTGGATCACCAATAGAATCTAAATTCGACACTAAAATTTTATTTTCTTCTTTAAATTCTTTTAGTTTCAAAGCTCTATCTTTCATCTCCAAATCTCGCTGCCTGTCTGCACCTGATCTTAATGCACCAATTCAAGATGCTTGGGAAGGTCCAACTCCAACAGTATAAATGGTAGTAGATGAAAATTATCGATTTGAACAATTTTTAGCTCGACACAAAAAAATTAAGAACAAAGATGCTCATTTTGCACTTCGTAATACATTAGTAGAGCATTTATGGGAGCAACGTACTAATCATGGAAATTGAATATTTATGTAGAAATTAAAATAAATTCTACCTTAATGTAATAGTATTTATTTAATTATATTTTATCAATGATTTCACTTTTATTTGAATTATCCATTAATATGTATAACGTATAATATTTCCTTACAATTTATCTTATTTAAAATTTTATGGTATAAAATAATTTTATATTAAATGATTATATAACAAAGTGTCACGACCCAAGCCGGAGGGCCGCGACTGGCACCGGACCCTACTCAACGGGCACCGGCGTACCCTTCATCTAACTTTCC
>MCJB01052842.1:0-21867 GCA_002018475.1 Nicotiana obtusifolia | reverse complement strand
GTCGTGCAAAAGAAGGAAAAGGATAGTCTCACATACCTTGCAATACTTTCCAATCTCAAGCTATGAAACTTCCACGACTTCTTAGTCTACAATAAGAGAAATGATACTACCATTATCGTTCAGGCGTCGCAACTATTATGTATCGACTGTAACCTATTTTGCAATACAATGGACAGCACCTCCCCTATATATATGACTTCACACAAGTCCAAACAGTCACCAAACAGCAAAACAACATCAATAAGAATCATTTGAGCCTCCCAAAACAGTCCACGCATAAACCAATCACTTCATACGTACAATGGCTACTATAGTCGTGTCAAACGATCCGGAAATGGTATGAACAACTATCAGGCCACAACCCTAAATATATATGGTGTTTCTCCACACCCTTCCCCATCCAAAACTCCACAAATCAGTAGTATAACACGCAGCTTTACAGCAATACAAAACAGTTCACAAAACAGTTCGCTACAAGTGAATAACTCGAACTCACGGCTTCCGATCACCGTTCCGTGAGTTCTTACACACATAGAACGAATAACCAAGACTTAACAGTAGAAAACATGTATTAAATAGAGCAGTAAACTCACCTTGCTTGTTAGGTAACTCAGCCCTTGCTTTGGTTCCTCAAACTCTAGGGTTTACCTTCAACTAGAACTTGAAAGAGGGAAGAAATCCATTAGGGTTTGTGTGGGATTATTTTGGGGAGGGGTTGCAGGGGTTATTTTAGGTTTTGAAGCTGTGAAATAATAGTGAATTATCTGGCTTTAGAAGCTTTTAAAATCCCTCTCTTAACCGACTTTGGGCTTTTAAATTTTAGCCCTTAAATTTTGGCAAGTAGGTGATGCACCTACTTGTCACCTACCAGCCTGCGCAGTTCTACGGAAATACAATTATCTCAATACTCCGAGATCGTATTGACAAACGGTTTGAAGCATTGGAAACTAGACTCATAGACCTTTAATTTGGTAGGTAGATCACCCCGTAATTCCTTGTAAATTGGGAGAAAATCGCAGAAACATTTGACCTAACGTTTAAGTAAAATTGTGAACCTAAGTTGCGACAACTTTTGTCGACTTTTGTTTCATAACTCGTTTGACTTCAAGACTTATGAAACGGATATCATATCATTCAAATACCTTAAAACATGACATCTTGAGAATGTTAAACACCTCTCGATTTTCCCAAAAACGCGAGTTACAGCATCCTTAACTCGTTTATCCTCTAATACTTGTTAACCGCCCTTATACACCTTTGCATCGTTTGGGACCAATAGGACTAAACACTTATTGTCTCAAAGGTAATTCTCTTCTCGAACCAAGGTAGACTATCTTACGGTATAATCTAACACGTACAAATATGGGTTATAACACAAAGGATTATGAATTACATGCGATGGATATGTAAAAAAGAAAAAAAAAGAAAGAATTTTTTTCTGAAATTACAAAATAAAATGTAAGTAAAAGAAAATAATATAATATAAAAGAGATAGAAGAGTATAAAAAGAATATTCTTTTTTGGTGCAAAAAGTGAAGCAATGAGTTGAAGTTAATTTGCACCATTTTGGTGCAAAAAATGGTGCAATGGGTTAAAAAAAAATATTTGGCTGTGGTGGTTTGGAAGACGCTCCAATGAGCCTTTGATAACCAAATCTTCCACATTTCCATTGTCCTCCAGATGATTTGGACTTATAGAGGTTGTTCTACACTATTTCTAGATCAGCTTCCAAACACATGTTTGAATGTCTTTCCTTTACCAAAAAAAGTAAATAAAAATCCCCAGTCACTGTGCATTTCCTTTTCTCTATCTAACCAGCTTCTTTTAGCGAAGTAAATAACAAAATTCAGTAATTGGTAATGCATTTTGTTACTGTTGGACGTTGGTGGTTGGGATGAATCAAGAACGCCAGCAACAATCTGGATCGACTAAGATCGGATTTTGGTTGGTTTAGGTTTGAAGTGCGCACTGATTTTGTCAACAACAATCGAGAAATTTTTTTTTTAGTCCAAAAGAAGTTGTATTATTTACTCCATCATTTGAGTTTATGTGACACTATTTTTTTTAGCCTGTTAAAAAATATTTTTTTCTAAATTCAAAAAAATTAATGCAAACTTTTTTAATTTGAGAAATTTTTATAATCACATAAATATTATGCTATATTTAGGATTATAAATTTTAATAAAAAAGATTTTTTGGGTTAAATTCTGTGTCCATTCAAACATAACCATATAAAAAGAAAAGCCGAAAAGAATAATTAGCATCGTTACACAAATTAGTGCACAAAGTTGCACTTGGTGGACTTATTTAGAGATTTTGTTTTTCCCTTGCTTTTTTTGAGAAGAATTATGATCTCTTGCAAAAAGAGCACAATGTTAGGGATGTCGGATTGTACTCATTTGGGAGAGAGACCGAGAGAGTATAAGAAGGAGATAAAACAAAAGTAGAAGTGGTAGGCGCAGGGGCTATATGAGGCAAAATAGAAGATAAGATGGCTATCTAACCAATGGCCTTCTGAGATTTCTGCCTTACTTTTGTAAAAGTGCTTGTGATTGTATTATCAATATCCGTCTTTTTACTTTCATCCAGGAAAAAAAAAAGGACTTCGACTTTGTCAGGACACGTCCTTCCAGTTTTCATGATAGAATACCATAACACAGCATAAGCATTTTATAAAAGTTCTATTGCATAAGTGGCAGTAGTGAGTGTATCAAATGTTTGGCCTGATTTTTTTATCATATTCGGTTCTTCTCTCTTTTAAAGAAAGGACAATATATTTATCATAATCACGAAAAGAAAAATATAATTCTTTCATATTTAATAGATCCTTTGTTGGAGGAAAAAGTTTGGACTTCTATAAATTTAGAATCCTTTCTTTTCATTTAATAGCATCCACAATATAGCCATAAGGAGTTTGAGAGTCTTTATTAGAAGAAGAATTTTAGGGACAAGTATTAGCCTGCCACTTGTGTGTGTCTCTTTATGAGGTCGTTCTCTCAATATTTTGTACTCTCGTTTACATAGTGGATTTCTCATCTCTGCCTGTGGACATAGGCCAATTGGTCGAATCACGATAAATGTTTGATAACTGATTTATCTCCATTGAAGGTATGCTTTGTTAGCTTCCGCATGACACCTTATTATTTCGATCTTAACAAGTGGTATTAGAGAGAGATTTAAGACAGGTTCATCCAGGCGGTTTTAGTTTTAGACACATCCTACTTGATGGTAATCATGACTTTTGTCTAAAAAATTTGATCGGAGTACTACTCACATTGAAACAAATTTCATGATAGAGATTTGAGGATGCAGCGTGTTCAAGGTAATGCGAAGAAGGTAGATCAAGTTTATTTTGTCAGAAAAATTAGGCTACGGGGGAGAATTGTTAGGTATTTATCCTCATTTTCTTATCATATTTAATTTTTTTATCTTTTGATGGAAGGCCAGCATATTTACCATAATTGATTTTACCTTTCATGAAAAGGAAAATTAATTCTTCCATATTTGGTTAATCCTTTTTCATGAAGGAAAATATATATATATATATATATATATATATATATATATATATATATATATATATAATTCCAAAAATATGGGTCCAAGTCTTACAATTTATCCAAACCAATGTAAAATATGTAAACTACTACTAGCTAGTACTATAAATGATAAGACTAGAACTAACAAGCTAGCTATTACAACGAAGTAGGATGTATGCTTCCAGGCACAATTAGTGCAAGTGAATCGAAAGGCCAAGGGCAATAACCAAATAGTAGCACCTCCAACGCTCTCAACAGGCACCAGGTTATATGAACAAGATTCTAGTGGACAAGGCAAATATGGACTCCAAACAATCACACCAATGTGTAGAAGCAATCTAGAACTGCATTAAACATGTGTTGGTACAGCTTGAGCTCCTCGATGTTAAATTCCATCTCCATGAGAAACAGTCTTCTTTGTGGTCAGCCACAAAGCTACTGGGAACAAGTGCATTATACAACAACTGCCTGCTTGATAAATATGAGCTATATAATGCCTTCTCATCTATAGAATGAGCATAAAACCACATTAATACCACTGAAAAATGATACCGCACTAAACAACTACTAAGATGAGCAGAATCAAACACCAGTTGCATTACAAATTCATTATAAGCAGCACTTAGTTCCAGCCTATTAACAAGAAGTAGCAACTCATTCACACTGAGTATATCAATAAGTAACCAATAGACAATACTATTTGAAACACAGCAACACCACCAAACCCTACTAGCAAGAAGTACTTCACCTTGTAAACTTTTACTTGAATTATTGATTTGCCTGTTTGTTTTACATGTTCCATACAGTGAGTAAATTCCTCCAGAATGAGCATGTTGCCATGCTAATACCACTAGAAAGTCCTTACATACTATATAAAAAAGGAAAGAGGTGTATTCAATAGCAAAAACAGGCAGTGAAATAAGGTAACCTTTCATCAATCAGATGCTTTTCTCTTGGCAACCCTAACCCTAAGGTTAGGTATTTGTGCTCTGTCTATGTTTAACCATGTTGTTTCTTCTGTTGACAATTCATGAAACGACTGAAATGTGAGTATACCTCGAAAAGAGAAAACTAGGTTATCTAAAAAATCAGCAACAGTGTTGCCTTCCCTTGGCACATGCTGAAAGAACACATTGTAGTTGCTCTTTATCTCCTTAATCTTCCTCACTTCAGCCCCTATACACCAAGGAGTTTTCCATTCCCCATCAATATTTTTCCTCATCAATAAAGAATCAGTCTCTATGATAAGAGGATGCAGCTGCTTTTCAACACGATATGCCAGTCCCTCTAGAATTGCCTTAGCTTCTGCCACTATATTAGTTGACTCTCCTATCTCTACTGCCTTAGAAAACACCAAATCACCACCATGATCTCGCACACAAAAACCATAGGAGATAGGTCCAGGGTTGTCTCTAGATGCACCATCAGTGTTGCATTTGTACCAGTCCTCACAAGGAAGTTGGCATGTTACTCTCTCGGTCACAACATATGGCTTGTAGACTTCAAAGAATTTGATCATAACTGGCCATAAAAGGGGAATGTTTGGCAGCCATGGATACCTCACACTTGCTAGATAATGCAAAGTCTTATTTACCTCATGAATCACCCTATTGCAAGATACTGCACCCCCATTCTTCATTTTGTTCTCCTCTTCCAAAGTTCCCATGTAATCACTGATGGAGCTGCCTAAAACAATGACTTCAGTTTGGGACAACAAGGTGCTTTCCACCATGCTCTTATTACTTGATTAACCTGCACCAAAATCACTACCAATCCTGCTGCCTGAAGGAATGTCTTTCACCCTAGTTGCAGTAGCACTTATTAAGAACAAATATTGAAATGAGTCCTCTTGTGGTTGTAAGCAGCACCAGCACTTAGACACCACTATGTATCTACTTCTCCCAGACAAATCATCAGTCGGAATCTTCCCTTTCCACAATCTCCATAGGAAGAAGGAGATCTTGAAAGGTAAGCCGTTAGTCCAAAACTTGTTGAACTCAAGATTAGTTGGTGCTCTATGCCTCAGAATTCTCCAAACACTAACTGAAAACTTACTAGAAGGAGTAGGCATCTATCTTGGGGTATCCCAGTAGTCATCACTATTGTCAAATTATACTTCCTGTCTAATATGATTTGCGATATCCATTGTAAAAGACTGCTCCAGGAGTTGCTCATTTCAACCTTCATCATCTCTTAAGTTAGCTACTTCCTGTAGTTCTTCATTAATTGGTAAATCTGGAGGTTCAACGTGATATAATGCCCCTAATACAATCCAGTTCTTATGTCAACCATTAGTTGATCCACTATTCATTTCTCATATGATCTCATGCTCTACTTCTTTCCTAGCCCCCAACATTTTTCTCCATACATGTGATCCCTCTCTAAATTGAACAACAACAGGCAACTCTTTTTTTCAATATTTGTTTCACATAAAATTGGACCATAAGGACTTAAAAGTCCTGAATTTCCACCACAGCTTAGCACACAATGCCTTAGAAACATCAAAAAGAGATCTAAATCCAACTCCCTCTTCTTCTTTAGGAAGACATAAATTTTGCCCCTTAGTCCAGTGCCTACTTCTCCCTTCTTCCTTGTTACTCCATAAAACCTAGCAAAGATCTTATGCATGTGTTCAACTATGTTTAATCAGGTGGATCTAGTATTGAAAGGACATGAGTAGGCATGCTTTGTAAAACACTTGAGATCAAGGTAGCCTTTCCCCCATAAGACAGAAGCTTACCCTTCCAAGAATGGAGTTTTGCCTTCACCTTCTTTATAAGATCATTGTAGTAATCAATCCTCCTTCTTGTATAAAATATCGGGCAACCAAGATAAGTAAATGGAAACTCACCCCCTGAAAATCCAGTGATAGCCCCTACAGAATTGAACAATGCTCCAGCAATACTAGAATGCATATAAAATGAACTCTTTGCCTTGTTAATCAGTTGGCTAGATGCGTGCTCATACTTGGTCAAGACCTCAACAATCTTCTCCAAAGAATATGGATCAGCAGATGTTAAGATTATTGCATCATCAGCATAGGCTAAGTGATTTAAAGGATCAGTCCACTTAGGCATGCCAAATCCCTTAAACCTCTTATCTTCAAACAATTTATTGAATAATCTGGATAGTACCTCAGCTGACAGTATGAATAAGGCTGGTGACAAAGGATCTCCTTGCTTATCTCCTCTTGTTGAGTGAAAGAAGCCTGAAGCTTGCCCATTTATCAACAGTGAATACCAGTTATTAGCTATAAGATTCCATACCATGTTGATGAAGCATTCAGCAAAACTCATTCTCCTTAACGCATGCATCAAATACTTCCAAGATACCCTATCATATGCCTTTTCCATATCCATCCTGATCACCACATTGGCAGGTTTACCCCTCAATCTTATATCAGTGACAATCTCCTGTGTTAGCAAGATGTTTTCAAAGATACTTCTTTCCTTGACAAAACCTGATTGATTGGAGGAAATCAAAGATGGTAGAATTTTCTCCAATCTGTCATGCACCACTCTAGAGAACACCTTGTTTACAAAATTACTCAAACTTATGGGTCTAAGATAAGAGAAAGTCTGGACCATAGGTTTTTTAGGAAGTTGTACAACATTTGTGTGTGTTATAGATTTTGGTAAGGAACATCCTTCATAGAACACCTGCACCATGTTATATATTTCATCACCTATTATTTCCCAGCATTCCTAAAAGAACATGCCAGTGAAGCCAACAGGATCACTATTACTCTCACCACTTAATGCAAACACTGCCTCCTTAACTTCTTCTCTAGTAGGCATTCTGCAAAGCTCCATATTCTGCTCATAGGCACCATGGCAGCAACATTGTTGAGAAGTTCAAAGGATGTAGGATCAGCCGCCTCTTATGTGAATTGCTTTTGGAAAAAGTCTACTGCAGCCTCAGCCATTAGATATTGTGATTCAATCCAATCACCATCTCTATTTTGAATTCTTTTCAATTGCAACTTCTGCCTTTTACCATTGACATGGTTATGAAAAAACCTAGTATTTCTATCTCCCTCAGCAAACCATGTCATGCATGCTTTTTGCTTCCAGTATTGCTCTTTAATACTCAAATAATTCTTCAATTCTGCTTGAACTTTTTGAATTACAATTCTATTTTAAATGGTTGGTTCTTCCTCAAACAGCATCTCCTTCACTCTAACTATATCTTCCCTGATTGCTAGCTGCTTGAAAATGTCCCCATAAGTCACCTTACTACATTTTGATAGTGCAATCTTCACACTTTGCAATTTCTTCTTGAACATTAGAAAAGGATCTCCAATGAAATCTACCACCCAATTCTGCATCACAACCTCTTTAAAGGTTTCATGTTTGGTCCAAAAGTTCAAGAACTTGAATGGTTTCACAAATTGTGCAACCTCTTCTCCACAACTAAGCAATAAAGGTGCATGATCTGAGCCAGTTTTTATGAGGTGCTCCACTTCCAGATTAGGGAATAGATTCTGGAAATGCAAGTTAACAAATATTCTATCCAACCTCTTGAAGATACATTCTGCATTTGGTCGACCATTCCACCAACTAAAAGGACTCCCTTTATAGTCAAGATCAAACAATCCAATAGAGTTCACACAAAAAGCAAAATGCTCATACTCAGGTGGATAAACTGGTAAGCCACCAATTTTCTCATCTTCATGTAGCACCACAATGAAATCACCTCCAACTAGCCAAGGCAATTCCATACCACTAGCAAGATAATACAAATTATCCCATAATTCCAGCCTTTCAAAAGCTGAACATTTAGCATACACAAAGGTCATCATGATGTGTTTGCCAATGTCCTGGTGATATACCCTAATAGTCACTTATTGCTCAGTATCCATCAATAATTCTCATTCAACCATAGCATCAAAGAACAACCATATTTTACCATTGATATTTGACATTACTACATCCATACAAAAGGCTCCATCAATGCAACAATAAAGAAACCATGTTCCTTTTGCATATTGATCACCCTCTGAAAGGCATGTTGGGTGTTAACAGACCTTATGTTCCAGATTAGAGTTTTAATCATCAATTGGTTGTTAAAGCTGCCTTCTGAGAATAAATATTTTAGGTTGTAGTGGTTCTTTGGTTTGTGCTTGCTTCTTTCCTTTATTACCACTCCTTGCAGAAGCTCTTGGTGATAGATCTTTTTCCTTAGCAACAGCTTTAAAATTCCCAGTAGTAGACTCATCATCACCCTCATCCTCCATTTTTTGCTGCTTAACCAGTGCATTCTAAATGTCTACCAGCAGCACATTGTGTTTTATGATATCATGTAGCACCTGGTTGGGAGATTTCAAAGGGACATTGAGTTGAATTTTTTGCATTGGAAGCCCAGTCCCTGAAGCACAAGCCATAGGTACTGTTCAATTCCATTTGAACCCCTAGGTACAACAGCTTATTGATCTTGCACCATACCAGTATCCTTCAATACCTCATAAGCATTATCTTGAATAGCCAAAGACTCCTGCATTGCTCTGAATTGTAGCTCATACACTAAACCCAAACTAGGGTTTACTGTAGCAGAATTCCTAGGAATTATGGTTCCATTAGGATCACCAGCCTTGCCACCAACTGTATTGAGTTTTGACCTCATTTTATCCTATAGTAACTCCTCCTGATCATCTCCATCTTGTTCAACATCTGAAAAATCCATCGGAAGACCTTCAACATTGGCCTAAACCTTAACAGTTCCCCTAGGGTTTACTTTTACATTGGCATGCTTCTTAGTTGCAGTGTTAATTACTGATCCTCCAGTTGTTTCACCCTCTTTTGAAGTTCCTTTATCAACTCTAGCTGATGGATTTGACTGCTGCTTGGTTGGACTCATGTTACCATCAACCCTAGTTTCCAGAGTACTAGGTTTTACTGTAGTAGTGGGGTTTCTTTTGGCTGCTTGTTGCTCCTGCGTGTTGTCCTTCTTGCCTTTTATTTCCTGTAGTAATACTTGTGCCTTTTTTTGTCTCCATATCATCAACCTCATCACTTCAATGATTTTCCAAAATTAACTTCAATACATGCCTCATTCTTCCCAGAAACTTCATACGTTTGAGCTGGAATTTCATGAATGGAGTGGTTTACTGTGACATTAAGCTCTCTAAGCTCTTCTTTGCTCGTACCAAACCTCCTATGCACTCATTCAATAGTGATTCCTTCATAGTTGCCTCATCAATCCTTGTATCTGTACGATTAGGAAGACTTTCTTTTGTCGGATCTTGATTTACATTCTTCTTTGGACTGCCTTTCCCAGTTGATTTATGATTTAAATTCTTCTCCTTATTTGCCTCCTCTTTCTACTAGTTTTCAACATTCAAAACAACTTCCTTTTTTAACACGTCTAGCTTCCTCTTCTCCTTTCTTTAATAAAGAAGCATTACCAATCCTTTTCTCATTAGGATTTGGAATTGATTTTTGTGGCTTCACTGTCTGCTTCTCCAGATCCTTAGTCGACTGGACTTCTTTACTATCTGTGATTATCAGTGTTTCCTTATCCTCTTCTTGCACATTCAATGCATCAAAAGAGTTCTTTGTAACCACATCATCTTTCTTGTTCTTCCCCTTGCCCTTGGAAGCTTCCTTATCATTTGCACCATCAATAATATGGACTCGTTGATCCCTTTGATACATATTTTGTCTCATTTGTATCCACTCCTGTTTTGCATTGTTAGGAGGAGGATTTCCTATCACCTTACCACTTGAAAGAATTTTGTAGTAGTTCCCACAATCTCCTTTTTCTCCTTTCCTTTACTTTGATCCTCAAGGACTTCATCAAATTTCTTGTGTAACTCCGGATGAATTACCCAACAGTCAACCTCATTGTGTCATCGTTTCTTATAGGTCTTACAATATTTTGACATATAATAATACTTTATTTTGATCCAAATTGATTCTTCAGGCCCAGAATCATCCTCCCCCTCAATAATTTTAATTCTTTGAGGAAACTTAGCCAACAAACTAACTTCAACCTTCACCTTTGCACAACTAGGCCTAGTGCTATTTTGACTAGCTAGATCGACATGCAAAGGCTTCCCTACAGCACTAACCAATAAAAAGCAAACTCCCTACCAAAGAAATTAGGAGGCAACTCTAGAAAGCTAATCCACGCAATGGCAATTGGAGTTTCTTTGTTAAACTTCCACTATGGGTTCCATTTTGTACATCTTATATGCCAAAATTCGCCTTGAGCTTTTAAGCAGAATGCAGGCTTTGACAGTAAATGACCATAATCTTCAAGCAATGAGAGCCTAATTATGACATGATTGTCTTCTATCAGGCCTACCGTGCACGCACCTTTTAGCTCACATTGTATTGGGATCACTTTGCGAAATTCATTGATAACTGGCTTCCTATATGAAAACTTGCCCAGCACTGCCAGATTTAATCCCTGCTGTATAATGGATTGTTTAACTTCAGACATCTTCCACTTAATGATTAGTTTACCATGTAAAGCCTAGACAAGTTTTATAGGCATGATAAGTGATGTTTGCATGGAGGCATTTAATGTCTTTGGTTGTAGTAATTGCGCGTACTTTGGAGATGAATTAGGGTTTGTAATGGTTGTTGGGGTTGTGGGGGTGAATAAGACGATTGACCAACCTCAAGAGGAGGCTGGCAAGTGGCCGACGAGGCCATGAGAGGAGCTTCGAAGATGATCGCCTCAAAATCACCCAGAAATTGCCAAATCTTGTCTCTCTAGGATGAGGCAGTGGGTTTTGTTTTTATTTTAAATAACTCCACTAGGCAGTGCCTAGGTCTAGTTTTTATATATATTTAAACACGAAAGAAACAAAGTGTCATAAGGTCTTACAGCATGAAAAAATAAAAATTGATACGTACATAGTCCCTATTACCGTTGGGTGTGATTCCAAACAATGGTAGTACATGATGTGGTCTAAAAGGACTAATAGAAAGAAATATAAAAACTAGCCAGTACATTTTCTCGCATTTGAAGCCCAAGCAGTTGTCCTATTTTTGCGAGATTGGCCACTCTTCTTTGCATTTCTAGATGAACTTCCAGCTTTTGATTTCCTTGTGGATCAACTGTTATCCATGCTAAATCTACAGATGCATCTCCTTTGTATATGTTGTCTCTGAGCTCAAAATTGTATGCCTCAGTATGCATTTTAACACATTCAAAATGAGCACATGTTTTAGTTTACCTTGAGCATGTGTATCCGTCAGAATCCAGCCATCATCCCAGCAATTAGTGACATCCTTATGGTGTGTTTTGTTTTGGAGATACCTGCATCTTCAATGAATACATTAAAACCACACGCGACATACATTGGTTCCATTGTCCAAAAATTGACGTGGACAGTCTTTTTGCACAATATTGCGCGTGATCTCCCAGCTTGGTCTATTGCAACCTTTTCTTGAATCATATCTTGAGGTATTATAATGATGAAATACATCGAGTTTTGAATCCAAAGTGCATCCATAAGATCCACTTTTCCTCTCAAAAACATGTGTCCCCATTGGTCCCCTATAGAGGAAATCTGGGCAGTAGCCTTTCTTCTCTATCCAGTGTTAGTTGGTATCTTCACATCGATGTAATTGGACTTCAGACTAGTAGATAGAGCACTAGGGTGATTGAAGTTAAGATCAAACCTTCGAGAACTGAAGGTAGAAATAATAAATCCAACCCCAAGCCTCTTGGTAATCATCCTTGCTTCCATCCTTGTGCCTATCCTTGCTTCCCTCCAATGGAATCAGTACCTAGTACTAATACCACCAATTGAAGGTTATGCAAGAGAAAAGGCGTGGACACAGTAACGTTTCCTGCAAAAAAGAACACAGTTGGTGAAAAAATTAATCTCCACACTCTCCTCCTTAAGGGTTCGAGAGTAGTGATCATATTTGTTAAGCACCTTCTTCTCCATCACCATTGCCCTCCCAACTTGTTCCCCTCCTATCTCCTTGATACTTTGACTCTCAAATATGGACATTGAAGATTATCCCCATTCACTAACCTCCTGCCTTATGAATCCAAATGATGAAAACCATGGCATTCTATAAGCCCTTGGTCAAGAGCATAGTTTGCCAAATTGTCTGCCAGCTTTTTCCCTTCTCTGAATATATGAGATACCCTACCATTGCACATTACAAACATCTTCTTTTTCTCCTCAACTTGTTCATCAATGATCCAATGTGGCTTCCAAATGCCTTCAATAACATTTTTGAGCAGCATAGAATCTGTTTGTACCCATAACTGAGTTAGGTCATTATGAATAAAATTCTTCAATGCCTCCAGAATTGCTATAGCCTCTGCTTGTGTATTTGTCACCTCCTGTATTTCCTTCTACATGCATAGATCACATCCCCATGCTCATTCCTCAAACAAAAACCAATTGAACTCCTAACCTGATTACCCTTGATGCCCCATCAGTGTTAACTTTTATCCACCCAGGCAAGGAAATTCCCAAAGCACCTTGTTGATCTTCAATCTAGGTGTATAGTTTTCCATCACGCACAGGATATCTGGCCATCTATATGGTACATTACTACTGCTTGGCTTCCTTTACCTTAATAAGAGATCGGATTGTGGTGCACACTTGATACACAACTCTATAGTAGACACAACATCACCATGTTTGTAACTGTTTCTCTTTTTTCATAGCTCCCACACAATGATACTAGGAAGTGCTTGAAAGATTTGCTTTAGTCGTGGAATGACATTAACTGTCCAGCATTTAACAATGGCTTCATGCAAGCTTAATCCCTCAATTGATAAACCTGCAAACGAGAAAAAATATTACCAAACACTTGTGGCTGTGTAGGATCTGAAAAACACGTGAGCCACTAATTCTTCATCTGGAGACACACAACACCAGCATTTAGAAGGCATGAAGTATCCCATTCTTCGTAATGCATCATCAAAAGGTAACTTGCCCTTCCACAATTTTCACATAAAGAAAGAGATTTTAAATGGTAGCCCTTTAACCCACATGTTTGTACAAGTAATAGCTGGATCTATCCTCCTTCGAAGGTACTCCCAAGCAGATATAATAGTGAAGTCCCCTCTCATTTCTGAGCTCCAAAATGGTTTGTCCAACTCCTCGTGCATGACTGGAGGTGACACATTCTCCAGAATATATTCAGCTAAATCTTTTGGAAGTATTTCTCTAATTTTATCCTCCTCCCAGGCCTCTTCCTTTACAACATCATACTCATTGTAGATTGCCTCATCACAAAAGAAATCTGGAGGTGTAACAAAGTAGAGAGATCCCAAACCTGTCCGGTTGACAAACCAAAAAAGGGAGGATCCCATTTTTAGTTTTCATACTATCTTTTGTTCCACAAGATCTCTACATTCAAGCATTTTTCTCCAAACATGCGATCCATCACGCCAAGGCACAACCATTGCATTCAACTTCTTGCAGTATTTTTGGCTCATGAAAGAGCTCCACAAAGATGGTTTAGTCCTGAAGTTCCACCATAATTTACAGAATAAAGCTTTGGACATATCATGTAATGATCGAAATCCTATACCCCCTTCATCATAAGGCACGCATGGAGTATCCCACAAAGCCCAATGTCTAGCTCTACCATCAACTGAATTGCTCCAAATGAATCTAGAAAATAGCTTGTGTAGTTTGCTGATCACAAAAGCAGGTGGATTCACTGCTAAGAGCAAGTGAATAGGCATACTTTGCAGGACATTAGAGATTAAAACTGCCCTTCCTCCTATGGACAAAAGCTTATCCTTCCACGACTGTAATTTGTCTAGCACAATAAGTCCTTCATAATAGTACATCCTTCTTCTTGAGTAGAAAATAGGGCACCAAGGTAGATAAAATGGAACTCCTGCTTTCAATTCCAGTGATCCTTTGTACCTTCCTTACAACCTCATTAATGGCAGAATGATAAAGGTATACTTTGCAGTGGGTTTTTTTTAAGCAAATCCACTAGGCAGTGTGCCTAGGGCCATTTTTATATATTATCTCAAAATTTAAAACTACACAAAACGTCAGGAGGTCTCACACATTGAAAGTAATAAACGCTGATGAGTACATAATGTCAATCGAATTAACACATGCCTATCTCGTAAGAATCCAATATTGCATTCTCCTTTGATCTTAACTTGCGCAGGTATAATGCGACGTAACTCCTGCAATTCCGGCCAGCCATATGAAAAACTTCCAATGACTGCATATTGCAAACCTTCGATCACGTTCATTCTCTCAACTTTTGATTCAGTGAACTTCACCACTGGTTCACCATGTAAGAAAGTTGGCCTTCACAATGGTATAGGATCAACTGTTGATGCTCGCTCGTGCATGGCAGCATTAATGGTACTAGGTTTTAGTATTTTCGAGTAGTCTAGGGGCTGAGAAACATTGTTTGTTGTCGTGGGAGTTGGGGTGAGGGGAGGAGGAGGCTGACCAGTCGGAAACAATGATTGGCCGTCGGCCAGATTGGCCATGGCAGCGCTGGACGTGGTGATCGCCTACTATCGCCCTTATGATCGCCAGAGCTTCTCTCTCCTCACTCTCACGCGAGATAGTGAGTTTTTTTAAGCAAATAGACCTCTAGGCTAACAGCCTAGGGGTTATGTATGTATATGAAATAAAACAAATAAAACATAGTTTACAAATTGTCAAAAAACCTATCAAGAGTGCGATACTAATTCTAGACCAAATAATATATGAAATCCTATCTATTACAGCTAGTAGTGAAACCAATTTTCCATATATGAAGGCATGTGTATTCACCCTCCAAGTGCAAAACATCAATGTAGCACCTCTATTGCTCTCACCAGGCGCCAAGTTTTGTGTTCCAAAGGACATGGCAAACGTGAATCTCCAGCTAGTTCCCTCACATAGTAGCATTAGTTCCATATTACTAACTAACTTTGGCCTCGACAGTGCTGCTGTCGAGTAATCTCGAGCATGTACATGTTCAACAAACTGGCTTCGAGTAACTTCGATGGTATGGCTTCGTACTGAACTCAATTTGGTATCAACATATGGATTGCTGCATCCAAAAAGTGACTTCGACAAACTGGCTTTCGAACTAGGGTCTTCGAATGTGTGTACCTAGAACAATTGAACTTGAGATGACCTCAATAAACTGATGCGGCTATGACTGTCTTCGAAATGATGGCATCGAACTTCAACAATCTGTCTTCGAAACTATAACTTCGAACTGGCCTCAAGAAGGCCTCTATATCACCAGCTTGCAGACTCAATTGTGAAGCTCGATTACAGTAGCAATGGCTTTGATCTAGAATATCAAATGATACTGCTTTCCAACATCTGCAGCATCTCACCTTTACCTCGAACACAATCTCATCTTGATCTCGAACATAAATAATATCACAGATGCCTATTCTTAATCTTTGATCAACATCTCCTCTTATGTAATAGCGAGCTGCTTGGTACTCTCCATACAGCATTATCACACCTCCAGAATGAGCATGAGAACATGCTAATACCACTGGATAGTGCTCTAACAGTGCATAAATTGTACTGCAACTAGGCCACTGTTCAAATGTATGAAGAAACTGGCCTCGAATGGCTTTGATAATGTGGTTTCGAACTGAACTCAAATTAGTGTCAACACATTGATTGATGCAGGAGTAAGTATGATCTTGTTCTTCCATATTCCTATCTTAATATCGAAATAAACTATTTGCTGATCGAAATAGTGACTTCGAGAAACTGGCATCGAACTTCGACAGGATGGCTTCGAAAATATGGTTTGTCTTCAAAGTTGTCCTCAATTGAATGGCCTCGATAAGCTGACTTCGAGACAGCATATTAATCTTGATTACAACTCGAACTAGCACAAGAATCATCCATCTTTCTATGTTGATCTCAAAGTTCCAACATCTGAAGGATGTCATCTTGGTGTCAAACTGCAGCAGCCTCTCCTTTTGATCTCGAACACAGGCAGTATCATAGACGATTATACTTAAGATTTGATCCAACTCTCTTCTTATGTAACAGTGACCTGTATTATACTCTCCATACAACATTATCACACCTCCAGAATGAGCATGATAACATGCTAATACCACTAAATAGTGTTCTAATTGTGTATAGATTGTACTGCAGCTAGGCCACTGTTTAGGTGTTTGATAATCCACCATCAATTTGGAGCTCTTCTTTTAGCAATTCTAATCCTTAAATTGGGTGTTTGATACTTGTCTAGATTAATGATCTTCTTCCCTTCACTTGGTAATTCATGGAATGAATTGAATTGCAGAGTACCTGCAAAAGAAAAAACCATGTTAGCTAAAAAATCCGCCACTGTGTTGCCTTCTCTCAGTACATGCTGCACAATCACATTGAATTTTTCCATCATCCCTTTGATCTTCTTCACCTCTGAACTAATCAACCAAGGTGTATCCCATTCTCCATCAATCATCTTCTTCAACACCAACGAGTCTGTTTCCAGTATTAATGGATGCAACTCCTTCTCAACATAGTATTGCAATCCTTGCAATATCCCTTTTGCTTCAGCTACCATATTGGTAGTCACTCCAATGCCAACTGCTTTAGCATACATAAAATCTCCATTATCATTCCTTACACAAAAAGCAAAGGAACTAGGTCCAGGATTACCCTTCGAGGCTCCATCTGTGTTTTTATTTATACCACCCTCGAGATGAAAATTGCCAGACTATTCTCTTTGTTATCACCACTGGTTTGTATGCTTCAAAATATTAGATCATATCAGACCATAAGATGGGTATATTAGTTAACCATGGATATCTGCTCATTGCTAAGTAATACAAGGTCTTATTCACTTCATGACCTACCCTATTCGATGACATATTTCCTCCATTCTTACCCTTGTTTCTTTTCTTCCACAACTCCCATGTAATAACAGCAGGAGCTGCCTGGAATAAAGGTTTCAATTTGGGATAGCACTTCGCACTCCACCAGCTTCTTATCACTTGCTTCACTTGTACTATAGGTACAGTGATTCCTGCAGCTCCCATAAATAACTTCCATACCTTCACAGCAGTAGGACTACTCAGAATATATGATCGATTGTCTCCTCTTGAGGATATTGACAGCACCAACATCTAGATGTGACTATGTATCCTTGTCTCCTCCATAGGTCGTCTGTTGCTATCTTCTGTCTCCACAATCTCCATAAGAAAAAAGTGATCTTAAATGGCAGTCCTTTAATCGACATCAAGCTAAATTCTTTGTTTGGATCAGCTCGATGCCTCAAAATCTGCCAAGCACTACTCACTGAGAATTTCCCTGATGGAGTTGGCATCCAATATGGTCTATCCCATTCATTTTCAGAATCATGATAATCGATACTCTCTTTCACATGTGATGCTATGTATCCGGGTAATAATTGATCCAACAATTGATTATTCCATGCTCCCTCTTGCCTTAACTCAGATACTTCTTGGAGATCTTCTTCTATATGAAAATCATCAGGCACAACATGATACAAGGCCCCTAATCCTGTCCAGTTTTCATGCCATATATTAGTTGTTCCACTCTTCATTTCCCATAGGATCTCATGTTCCATATTATCTCGTGCATTCGACATCTGCCTCCAAACATGTGACCCCTCTCTAAACTGCACAACAGCTGGCAATTCTTTCTTGCAATATTTGTTCCACATAAAGTTGGACCATAGTGTTTTTGTGGTCCTATACCTCCACCACAGCTTGGAAAATAGTGCTTTCGATACATCTTGTAAAGATCTGAATCCCAAACCTCCTTCTTCCTTTGATAAGCAAAGATTTTGCCATGAAGCCCAATGCCTACTCCGTCCTTCTTCCTTGTTGCTCCAGAAAAACCTAGCAAAAACTTTATGCAAATGCTCCAGTATGTTGTTTGGAGGATCGAGCACAGAAAGCATATGTACTGGCATGCTTTGAAGCACACTAGTAACTAAAGTAGCCTTTCCTCCAAATGATAACAGTTTTTCCTTCCAAGCATGTAACTTATTCTTCACTTTTTTAATGGGATCATTGTAAAACTCCTTTCTCCTCCTAGTATAAAAAATAGGACATCCCAAGTATGTGAATGGGAACTAACCTCTAGTAAAACCTGTGATATCTTCAACTGCTCGAACAAGCACATGTGCTGCATTTGTGTGCATCTAGAATTAGCTTTTAGCCTTGTTGATCAACTGTCCTGACACTCTCTCATACACTCCTAACACTGCCATTATTTTGTTCAATAATGGAACATGTGCAGAAGCAAAGATAATGGTATCATCAGTATATGCCAGATGATTCAAAGGGTCTGACCATTTTGGTATTCCAAATCCCACATATGATCTGTCTTCGAATAACTTGTTCATTGATCTCGACAATACTTTAGCAGAAAGAATGAATAAGGCAGGAGATAAGGGATCTCCTTGTTTCACCCCCCTTGTTGATTTGAAAAAACCTGTCGATTGTCCATTCACTAGCACAGAGTACCAATTATTAGACAATAGATTCCACACCATAGCTATGAAATGTTCAGCATAACCTATACTAGGAGTTTTGACTGAAGACTATTGACTCCTTCTGATCTCATTTGTATAAAAATCAACTGTATGCTTGTATGAACTATTCCATACCCCCTATTTCACTACTAGATTGAGCATGATAACATGCTAATATCACTAGAAAGTGACCTAGTAATATACAGAAATAAATACCAACAAGACAACAAACAGCAGTTGCCAATGTAATACCATACCTATTCATCAATCTGGGGCTTTCCTTTTAGCATCTCTAACCCTAAGATTAGGGACGTGTGACTTGTCAAGATTGATTAGTCTCCTCCCTGCAATAGGCAGTTCAGAAAAAGAGCGAAACTGGATTGTACCTGCAAAAGAAACACAAGGTTAGCTAAAAAATCTGCCACATTGTTGCCCTCCCTTAACAGATGCTGGAAGATCACATTGAAATGCTCCTTCATCTCCTTAATTCTTTTCACCTCAGCCACAATACACCATGGAGGATCCCATTCCCCATCTATGATCTTCCTCATCACAAGTGAATCGGTCTCCATAATAAGAGGGTATAAGTCATGCTCCACACAGTAATGTAACCCATCTCTAATTGCCCGAGCCTCAGCTACTATGTTAGTGGTTTTCTCCAGTTGTTGTGCCCAAGCATACACCAAATCTCCTACAGTGTCTCTTACACAAAAACCTATAGAACTAGGGCCAGGGTTTCCTCTTGATGCTCCATCTATATTGAATTTGTACCATCCAGTGTGTGGGAATTGCCATGCTATTATTTTGGTCACAGTGATAGGCTTGTATTCCTCAAAGAATTTGATCATATCCGGCCAAAGATAAGGTATGTGAGGCAGCCTAGTATACCTAGTTCTATCCAAAGAGTGCAATGTCTTCTTGATCTCATGAATGACTCTTTGGACTGACACTGACCCCCCATTCCTATTTGCATTTCTCATCTTCCATAGTTCCCAAGTGATGATTGCAGGAGCTGCTTGATATAGAGGCTTTAGCTTTGGACAACAAGCAGCATTCCAACATGCCTTAATCACCTGATGTACATGCACCAATGGAACAATGATCCCAGCAGCATTAAGAAAAGTCTTCCAAACCCTAGTTGTAGTAACTCCAGTCAAGAATAAGTGATCATATGACTCCTCTTATGGTGTCGTACAGCACCAACACCTTGACATATAAATGTACGCTTGACTTCTCCAAATGTCGTCTGTAGCCAGTTTGAATCTCCATAACCTCCATAGAAAAAAGGAAATCTTGAATGGAAATCCCTTTATCCACATGTTCTTGAATTCTAGATTAATATCAGCCCTATGCCTTACAAGATGCCATGCACTGCTTACAGTAAATCTGCCAGAAGTAGAAGGTTTCTACCAAGGCCTATCCCAGAATCCATCACTACCTTCAAACTGCACCTGTTGCTTGATGTGCTCTGCAATGTCTTCTGGAAATGTTTGGTCAATCAGCTGCTCATTCCAACCATCTTCTTGCCTCAGTTCAACTACCTCTTGCAGCTCCTCATTGACGTGAAATCTAGAGGCACTAAGTGATACAAAGCTCCTAGACCTGTCCAGTTTTCATGCCAAACATTAGTGGTTCCAGACTTCATCTCCAACCAAATCTCATGCTCCACTTCTTTTCTAGCATTCAACAGTTTTCTCCAAATATGTAATCCTTCCCTAAACTGCACAATTGTAGGCAACTCCTTCTTGGAGTACCTGTTCCACATGAAATTTGACCACAAAGACTTTGTGGTCCTAAACCCCCACCACAACTTTGCAAATAGTGCCTTGGATACATCAAATAAAGATCTGAAACCCAGCCCTCCTTCCTCCTTTGGAAGACACAGATTCTGCCATGATGCCCAGTGCCTGCTTCTCCCTTCCTCCTTTGTACTCCAAAATAACCTGGCAAACATTTTATGCAAATTCTCTATGATAATCTTAGGTGGATCCTTTACTGATAGCATGTGAATAGGCACACTTTGAAGAACACTGCTTATTAAAGTAGCATTGCCTCTAAAAGATAACAGCTTCCCTTTCCATAAGTGTAAATTTTGCCTTCGCTTTCTTGATAAGATCATCATAATAATCCTTCCTCCTCCTAGTATAGAATATAGGGCACCCTAGATATGTAAAAGAAAATGCACCTCTAGTGAAGCTTGTGATATCACCAACTGTTTGGAACAAAGCATTAGTGTAATGACTCGTTTTACGCCCCAATTTATTTCTTTAATTATATTAATTGAAATTAAGTTGAGAAAATGTACTCGAAGAAAATTGGAAAGAAATGAGACACATGGTCTCGTTTGCGAAAGTCTAAGTCACAAAAGTCAACCCGAAATTGACTTTTGAGTTAGAAGGCTCGGATTTGAATTCCGACGACTCGACTAGCTTCGGGATAGTATATATGACTTAGACGAGTGACCGGAATAAATTTAATAGACCTCGAACAGCGTGAGAATTGAATCGAGGAAGTTCGAAATACTGGTTGAAAGGTCGAATTTTGATCCGGAAGTCGGAATGAAATTCTGAAAGTTGCTGTAGGTTCCTTATGTAATTTTGGACTTGCGTGCAAATTTTCAGACCATTCGGACTTCGTTTGGTCGTGTTCGGATCGAAGGATCGAATTGAGGATCCTTAGAGTTCATCGAATTGCTTTCAATGCAAATTCTATTAATCGATGTTCATCTTAGTGTTCCAAAGATTGGAACAAGTTTGAATGAGGTTATAGAACATGTGTGCATGTTCGGATAAAGTCCCGGGGGTCTCGGGTGAATTTTGGATCATTAACGGGACTTAGTTTGTCGATTCATGAAGCGACAAACGTCGCGCTTCTGGTGTAATTGAAATTAGAAT